>JANBPA010000158.1:0-10573 GCA_027575275.1 Coemansia sp. RSA 2711
GAAGCGGCGCTAAATCCGATGATCGGCCGATCAGCGGACCGAGGACAAAAATTTTTTTCAGCAAATTTCCAGCCTGAAGGATCGAGTCCTGGAAAGGCGTTGTGGGAGGGCCACAACTTTTCCTCTTCTGCTTGCTTGTTTGCTCTCTTATTTTTATTTGCATTTGGGCTTGTGAACCTTAACTGTTCTTGCAGGCTAGCTAGAAATATACGAGACACCATGAGTCTGACGCACGTGCTGTACGAGTCGGCATCGGGCTACAGCCTGTTTGAGGTTGTGCAGGCCGAGAAGATCGGCGCCAAGCTGGTCGAGGTGCAGGCGACGGTCACTGACCTGGCAAAGTTTGGCAAGTATGTCAAGGCCAAGTCGTTTGCGCCGTTCAAAACAGCGGCCGACGCGCTGGAGAACATCAACGACGTGTCCGAGGGCATGTGCAGCGATGCGCTGCGGGCGTTCCTGCAGCTGAACCTGCCGTCGGGCAGCAAGAGCGTGCTGGGCGTCAGCGACCGCAACCTGGCGGGCTCGATCAAGAGCGAGGCCGGCGTGCAGTGCTCGACCGAGGAGCTGGCGCAGGAACTGCTGCGCGGCATCCGGCTGCACGCAGAGAAGATGATTGCGCAGCTCAAGACTGGCGATCTGTCGAAGGCGCAGCTGGGCCTGGGCCACGCGTACTCGCGCGCCAAGGTCAAGTTCAACGTCAACCGGTCCGACAACATGATCATCCAGGCGATTGCGCTGCTGGATCAGCTGGACAAGGATCTGAACACATTTGCCATGCGCGTGCGCGAGTGGTATGGATGGCACTTCCCCGAGCTGGCCAAGATTGTGTCCGATCACTACAAGTATGCGCGACTGACCAAGGCTATTCGTAACAAGGGCACGCTGGCCGAGGACAGCCTGGACATGCTGACCGAGATCACCGAGGACGCGACGCTGTCGCAGCAGATTCTCGACGCCGCGCGGGCGTCGATGGGCACGGATATCTCGGACATCGACCTGATTAACATCGAGGCGTTTGCCACGCGCGTGGTCTCGCTGACCGAGTACCGTAAGACGCTGTACGACTACCTGCTGAGCAAGATGAGCGTGGTGGCGCCGAACCTGGCGGCCCTGATTGGCGACGTGGTGGGTGCGCGGCTGATTGCGCACGCCGGCTCGCTGACCAACCTGAGCAAGTACCCGGCGTCGACTGTGCAGATTCTGGGTGCCGAGAAGGCGCTGTTCCGCGCGCTGAAGACGCGTGGCAACACACCCAAGTACGGCCTGATCTACAACTCGTCGTTCATTGGCCGCGCGGGCACCAAGAACAAGGGTCGCATTTCGCGCTTCCTGGCCAACAAGGCCACCATCGCCTCGCGCATCGACTGCTTCTCTGACGCGCCCTCGAGCGTGTTTGGCACGGCCTTGAAGCAGCAGGTCGAGGACCGGCTCAACTTCTACGAGACCGGCGCCCAGCCGTCGAAGAACAGCGACACCATGGAGAAGGTTCTCAAGGCCATGGCTGACGCGGGCATTGACGATGATATGGACCTGGACGACGGACCCAAGACCCCGAAGACGCCCAAGACGCCCAAGACCCCGAAGAAGCGGGTGAGCAGCAACTCGGTTGCCATGGATGAGGATGTGGCCACGCCGTCGAAGAAGGACAAGAAGGCCAAAAAGGAAAAGAAGGAGAAGAAGGAGAAGAAGAAGTAACTCCTTATTAAAATGTTTCTGTTTCGTCTATTCAAGCTATCTCGTTTGACATGGCCGTGCAAATTTGCACGTGCCTCGTAACCGGTGAAATTTCAAACTGGCAGGATCCATGATATGCATACTGCTTGTCATTTATTACGAAGAGGATCCGGCTTCTTTGGCAAGTTCCACTGGCAGCAGCCCTCTCCTCTGCATGCGCACTGCAAGCGCCTCTGTAATTGTCATAGCCGTTTATTCTTAATCGCATTTGGTCTTCCGTGATCCAGCTGACGCTGGCATAGAAGTACAAATGGAGTTTATATCCACTAGATTGCCAGATCGATCGTGCTCGCGGCGAGGGATATCCGGCAGCAAGGGAGGGCGGTAAAGTCCGCAACAGCCCTGAAAGTACAATTTCACGCGCCGACCAGGTTCTGGTTAGCTTTGCGGAATTCCCGTTAGGGGTGCTGTGAGCTGGTCCGCGGCGAATTTTTGCTCTTATTGCGTAATTCCGGCCTGATCATGACCATTCAGAAAGCCGTGCGCAATTCCGCAACTATCTCGGAAGCAATCTATTAGTACAAAAAATTCGCCGTTTGGGGGCAACTCGTTCCTTAACAGTCGATGTGCTAGATTGCATCAGCTCGCAGGCCATGCTGTCTCTTCGTATTTAAAAGGACTCGACCTCTTGCCCAAATGCATCTGGGTGCTTCATCGACTCTCTTTTTTCTCCTTGACTCAGCATCCTTGGTTCCATGGCCTAGAATCGCCTGCATTTCTTTACTTCATATTTCTGCCATTTGCGCTACCCTGTAGATTCTTTCTCTCTAATATGAGCTCGCTTGCACAGTTCCCAAACAACCTGGCCGCAGCTGCCGTTGACTCCACAATGCCACAGATTTCGCATCATCTCGCCACAAGCTCGCGGGTCAGCGCCGATGCGCTCCCGTACATAGCCCCGACATCTGAATCGGCCCAGCAGCCGGTGGAGGGCTTTGGCACCCAGTTTTTCAAAATGCTGGCCCGCGCCCGCGCGGCCATTATCCACGAGGCGCCGCCCAGCTACGTGCGCGGCGCTTGGGCAATCATCAACGACGTGCCGTATCCGCCGCCGCCGCCCTATGCGTGCAGCCGCCATCCGCCCTCATACGACGAGGCAATGGAAATCGGCGTGGTCGCCTCGCCCATGCGGGTTGAGCAGCAGATGCAGCGCCGTACCAGCGTGCCGCGCGTGGCATCGGCCCCACAGCTGAGCGCGCTGGCCGACCAGGCGAGCGGTCTGCCCGAAACCGAGCAACTGCCAAGCTACGAGAACGTCGAGGACACCAGGCTAGTGTCGCCGGTTGTGCAGCGCTGGCAGCTGGGCGAGCCGGCATTTGAGAAGCCGCCGATGCATCCGAAGGGATATACGTATGACGCCGAACGGCAATAAAACCGGTATTTTTCGGCGCCAGCAGTTTAGTTTAAATTGTTTCCTCCATTGTTGATGTAAATTGCAATCTGTTTATTGATATTAAAATGTCAACCTGACATGCTGCCCGTGATCAAGCACATTCTTAGTCGTAGACATTGCACCGAGATATGCAGTTGATTGCTTGGTCAGCTGTCTTGATGTGGCTAAGATTACTTGTGGCAATAAGATATACTTTTTTAAGATGCAGCACCAACACACAATTAATATAGAGGAATTTCAAAGCCAGGATTTATTTTCTAATTGCAACTATTTGCCTGAAAGCAAGCAAGTGGCTCACGGAAGCCAGAGGGTCCGGTTAATTCATTGAATTCTGGATTAACATGAGGAGATGCCAGATTGTATCTATACATTAGCGCTATACGTCCTGGTTGCTTGGGAAGGGCCAAGGTTGCTGTCAGTAGTTGATATTAATTTAAAGGTTATGCTCACCTCTGTTGCCTTTCCTTCGTTTAGTTTCTCTATGAATTGCTCGTCTGTGTAATAAATTCCATCAATGTGGCATCCGATTTTCCTTATTGTTACTTCGTTTCCCCCTGACGGGTCAACAGTGTGCTTGTAGGCTGCTAGCAGCTTGCTCTTGTAGCTTTCAAGAGTTTCCGACATACCGAGTGGTGGGTTTAGGTTTTCGTTGATCGATTAAATATTGAAGAAAAGAAACTTTGAAGAAAATAAAGTAGTGAAGGAAACAGTCGAAAGTGGACAGCAGGGAATTGCCTTTTTATAGCTGCTGAAGAACGGGAAAAGCATTATCATTAGTCCATTTTAAGCATTTCTTCTTTTATGCCACTCCTCTATCCCGTGCTGGGGCTTATCCTTTCCTCGCCGAGCACGCGAAATAACGGAAAAGAGGAAAACTTGGGCCGCAGCTCTTTTAAGGCGTTTTTAATGACTAAAAAAGCCCTTCTCTGTGCTTGCACAAATGCTTCCAACCTTCTTTTGCAGTGCTTGGCTAAAGAGCCCTTGGCGAAAGACAAGAACCCCCCAACTTTTTTGTTTAAAAGAATTAGTGCTAAAGTCCTGTCTGTCCCCGCGCCATCCCCGTAAAACCGCCACGGATAGTGGCAAGCTGGAAAAGCTGCGGCTAGCAGGGATTTTTCGGGGTCTCCAGCCATGCCTGCTTTTTCAGAAGAAAGCTGGCTTTTCTCTCCACCAAGAGGCTTTTATTTACAAATAATAGAAAGACAAGAAAGTGTTGTATCCAGCTAATGATTTAGCTTCCATAGCACAGGCGCATGCATCAAGTAAGGCCAGCAGCTAGCTGTACCAGAGGAATCAGTGATTTATTCAAGCGAACGGGGGATAAAACTATACTTAAATATTTTGTTTATTACAGTCAAGACCAAGTATTGCTAAAAGTTTGTTAAGCCGTAGGCTCTATCCTGTAGACTACTATTATATCCTAGTCCACCACCAAGGCATCTTTGAATAGCTCGCTAACTTTTCTCATATACAGCACCGGGCGTCGTCGCCTCATTAGCGTATCACCGAGAAATTTCTGTAAAACACAAATTGTAGAATGCAGCAAGAAAATTTATTTCTCCAGCTATTTCTACTCCAAGATATGCATTGTTTATTGCTTTCACGCATCATTTTCCGCGGCGCCCAAACACAGCATACTGTAGGAAAAAAGTCAGTGCCAAAAGCTAAAACAGTTCGGATATTTGTGTGGGCTTGCGCACGGCATTTGAAAAGCCTTCAAAGAAGTGGAACCATACGCGGGGCGGCGCTTCCTTGTCTGCTGCTTTCTTTCCGTTAGTCGGATTCGGCGCGGGCGCCTTGGTGATTTTGCGGCCAAAAAAGTCGCGAAGAACCGGTTCAGCAGCAGCAGCTGGCTTGGTCAGGGCAGAACTATCGGCCAACGGATCGGCAAACAGCCGAGCCAGGTACTCGCGCTTAGCAGTGTCACGAGAGTCAGTGCTCTCAGCGATGCCCATTTGACCAGCCATTAGCCGGGCCAGGCGCACGCGCTCAAGCTCTTGTGCAACCAGCTGGCGAACCGGGTAGCGCATGGTCAAGATCGGGCGCTGCGGCCGACGACCGGAAAACGCGTAGATTCGATCGATAGGCGGCTCAAGGCGATAGATAAACTGGCTGTTGACATCGCGCTCCTGGACCAGCGTCAGTTTCCAGCTATCCATGACCTCAACTAGGCGCATCATACGCGCCTTCTCATCGCCCTTGAGCAGGTGCAGGTTGGAGGTGACCAGCTGCGGCGACAGGATATGCAGCAGCGGGTCAAGCAGCTCGGTAGCCGCATGCGCCGGCGTCGTGCATGAGCGTACATTCAGCGGGGAGCTGGCCAGCGTCTGCAGAACGCCGTGGGCCGCAGAGCGCGCCTGGAAGGCATCGTATTCGGAGTGCGGATACTCAAAGTCGCCGCGCGACAGGCCCAGCGGCGTGCTGCACGTGCGATGCATAGCCAGCAGAGCAAACTCGCGGTACGCCGAAATCGCATCGGCAGTCGCGGGCGTGCGGCGGACAGCCGAGTCAACGTGGTCGTAGAACTCCAGCCAGTCGGTGCACAGCGCGGCTACGCGCGTGTGTGTCAGGTCGCGGAATCCCATGCGCAGGTAGTTTTCAAAGCAGCCCTGCATCAGACGCTCCAGCTCGCCCGATGAGCGTACATTGTCAAGCAGCAGCTTCGCATACTCCCGGTCTACTTGCGGGCCATGCGCACGTGTGCCGTGCGCCGTGCGCTTTCCTAGCGCCGATCGCGAAAAGGCCAGCGATGACGCATCGGGCTTGGTGAATATCATCGCCCACAGCGAGAACAGCGACCGCTGCATATCCTTGCGCCCGATAGCGCCGCGCTTAATCGAATCAGCGTCGACGCGCGCGCGGCGCTGGCTGGCCATCTGCAGCGCGTTGATGCTGGCGCGCATGTCGCCCTCGTTCTGCTTGGCCAGCTCCAGCAACGCCCACTGGTCGGCATTGATTTTCTCCCGCAGGCACACATCGGCCAGCCGCTGAGCCAGCCGCGCGGCTGTTGGCGCATTCACCGTGAAGCACTGGGCAATCTGGCGCAGTGGCCGCAGCGCTGGCGCGTATACATTGTTGCAGATGCAGATGATCGGACGTCGCAGCGGGATGTTGCGCCGACGGCCCTTGCGTGGCGTGTCTTCCTGTGATACCAGCCCGGCCAGCATCCCAATGAAGTCGCCCTGCATGGCGGCCGCGCCCGATACACCGTCGATTTCGTCAATAATCAGCAGCTGCGGACGCGTGCTGCCGTCCAGCCGCACAGCGTGCGTCTGTGTGACGCCCAGAACGCGATCACGCACGCGCGACACAGTGCGGTCGTCACTGGCGTTGATTTCCACGACATCGTAGCCGGCCTGGCGTGCGGCAACGTGTGCCAGCGTGGTCTTTCCCAGTCCGGGTGGCCCCGAAAGCAGCAGAATGCGCTGCGCCGGCCGCTGCCACTTGTCCGTATTTGCCGCGCGCTCTTCAAGCCGAGACTTGTTTTCACGACCAAACACGCAATAGTCCCATTCTTTTAGCCACTGCAGCACCGCGCGGTTTGTGCGCTCGTCGCTGACCAGGTCTACAAACGAGCGGGCGCGGTACTTGTCCACCCATAGCCGCGTGCTGTTATGGTCAATTTTGGCACCAGGCGCAGTGCCTACGTGATCCATGTCCATTTCAGATGCACGCAGCGCTGCCTCAGTATCCAAATCGTTCTCAATGTCGCCGACCACGCGGTTGATGGTTGCAGTGCCCATGCGCTGGCCCTCGGTGTCGGCCACGCGCTCCATGCGCTTGGCCATGTCTAGCTCCGACCGCACGCCAAAATACAGCGCCTTGCCTGTCGATGTCCGCGACGTGATAAAATCGCCAGTCTCTGGTGGCAACGCATATTTGGATGCACCCTTCAGTGGCACTTTGCTGGTTCCCGCCGCAGGCACAGGCGCAGGCAGTGCCGACGGCTCGGGAGACACCTCCATGTGCTCAATCTTCTGGCGCTTGGCTGTCAGCTCGTCGACACGCGCCTGCTTCTGCAGGGCCTGTTGGTACGCGTCGAAGCTTTCCTTGGCTGAAAACACGGCTGTCGAGCCAAGACATTCCCGGACCTCCTCTCGGCGCTTTATTATATCCTCCTTCCTGAGTATATTTGCGATATAGCGGCCCTGGTTCTCAGCGTCCTGGTGCTCGGATTCTGATAGCCTGCCTTGCGAGCCATATTCACCACTACTCTCACCGTTATCGTTGTCGTCCTGAGATTCTCCGCCCCACAGCGCGTTTTCGCTGTTAAACTGCATGGTGTCCGCTTCTGATAGCTGGTACTCCACTGCGCTCTCCAACCGCGCCTGCCCGGTGCGCGGGTCGCTGACTACACGGGCGTCTTGAAACTGCGCAAACTGCGACTGAGATGGCGCTCTGTCGCTTGGCAAGAGTGAATTGAGCGACGAGAATATGTCGCCAACGCCCTCTTCGTCGCTGAGCTCGTCGTCGGAGTATTCGGCCGTAGGCAATAGGGTCAGCGCATTTGCCGACTCATCGCCAAGCAGCTCCTCGTCGACGCTGTCGGGGAAAGTAGTCGCCGGTGCCAGATATTGTGTTTCTACTACTGTATCTCCCAAAGGCTCTGATTCCTGCAGAGATGCTGTGCCGTCCACAGGCGCTGTATCGTTTGCCGTCGCACCACTGGCGGCTGGCCTGCCGGACAGCAGCGAGCTGCCGAGGTTCTCAAACAGCAACGCCGATGTCTTGGTGTTGTCACTCATTTGCTCTATGAATTAAAGAAGTTGGAATAAAATGTGAAATTGGAGGGAGTGGTCCGAAACCTCGAAGCCATCCTTGAAACGCGAGCAAACGCGAAAAGCCACGCTCAAAAGACGCGTCTGCTCTTGATCGTGCAGATTGATCGATCACGATGCTCGAAACAACGCAAATTGCCCCTAATCAGACGTGGTGCTTGGCAAGCAATGCTCGGGCCACGCGCGACCCGGTGGTCCGATTCAACTCGCCCGATATCCACTGGCCAACGGCAACTAGCTTGTGCAGATCCACACCGGTCGTAAACCCGCAACCGTCGAGCATGTAGACCACATCTTCAGTGGCGACATTACCGGTAGCGCCCTTGGCATAGGGACAGCCGCCCAGGCCAGCGACAGACGAATCGACCGTGCGAATACCCAGCGCTAGCGCGGCGTAGATGTTGGCCAGCGCCTGCCCATAGGTATCATGGCAATGAATGCCCAGCTTTTCGGTTGGAACCACTTTGCCGACCGCCTCAATCATTGTCTGGATCTCGCGCGGACGGCCCACGCCAATGGTGTCGCCAAGCGAGATTTCGTAGCAGCCGAGGTCGACCAGGCTTTTGGCTACCTGCGCCACAGCCAGCGGGTCAATTCTGCCTTCGTACGGGCAGCCGGCAACGCACGACACGTAGCCACGGATGCGCAATTTGTGCTGTCTGGCCTGCTCGGCGACGGCGGCAAACCGCTCGATGCTCTCAGCTATAGAGCAGTTGATGTTTTTCCTGCTGAATGACTCGGAGGCAGCGCCGAATATTGCCACTTCTTCGGCACCCGACTTGATTGCTGCCTCCAGTCCCTTGACATTCGGTGTAAGTACCGGGTATGACACGTCGGATTTGCGAGATATCTGCGCCATCACCTGCTGCGCATCGGCCATCTGCGGCACCCACTTGGGCGAAACAAACGACGTGGCCTCGACCACGGACAAGCCGGCGTCGGCGAGCCGATTGATCAGCGCGACCTTGACGTTGGTCGGGATCACTTGCTTCTCGTTCTGCAGTCCGTCCCGCGGACCCACCTCGACGATTTTCACAAATGAGGAGCTGCGGGACGGCGCAACAGTGCTTTTGCCGACAGTAGTCGTGGTGCTGAACCCACACATCTGCAGGGCAGCCCGCTGCGTCGAGGCCTTGAATAGTACGCGACTGTATGCCGAAATTGTCATTTTAAGTCCAAGAAAAGTATCGCAAGCAGAGAAAAGCCGTTCCGTCGGCAGGCAGGCAACCGCAAAGCAACTGGACGCCCGCTTTTTTCCCACGCTTCGAGCCACGATATTAGATCTAAACGCTTGCGGATCAAGATTTCATATTCTGTCGAGTCTGTGCATTAAAGTAAACGCTGGTTCAAGCGCTTTAACACTGTGCAAAAAGGACACGTCTCCTTTTGACGAAAGAAGCCTAAAAGGCAACATCAGGTGACGTCGCACGCAAGACACGAGTGTCTAGGCCTACAAAAAAGGCCAACCCGCTCCTTGCAAGCTTTTGAACCCTTTCTCTTTCCCAATTGCTTTTGTATGCTTCTCTTGTCTACATAAACGCAACCACGCACTATGAACCACCCAAGAGACGATGAAAAACTGCTTATAGGCGAGTCTAGCTTGCCCGAGACGGCCATCCGCCAGCCCCAGCGCCAGTGCACCTGGCGCCGTGTCGGCGGCAAGATGGTCAAGGCGGTGTTTGCACTGGTTGCTTCACTGCTAATTGTTGCCGTGTGCGCCTATGCCGGGCACAAAGTGCTGTACGGCACAGCTCCGCACTGGTCTGGGCGCGAGGGCGAAATGACCAAATACGTGCCGGGGGATTGCCGCAGCACTGGCTGCCACAATGGCTTTTCGTGCGCGCCAGTCGATGCCCATGTCGCGTGTTTTATTGGCCCGTGCCCATCGACCTTGTACGAGTGTATTCCGTCGGCCATGGTTGGCAAGCCCGATGCGACCGAGGCATTTATCCTGCCTATCAGCGCCGAGAACAGCCCGGTGATGGCTCAGGCCAGCCCCGAAGCCGATTCGGACGCGCCGTACACCGACGACCGACGGGTAACCGAGGCGTTCTACGCCTGCGTGCAGCAGCATGACGGCAAGGGTTCCTGGAAGCACTCGGACGGCTGCAACAGCTGCCGGTGCACGATGCGTGGCACGGTTGCGTGTACCAAGATGCTGTGCAGTCCTGGATTCCGAGCACCGGAGGTCAGCCAGGCCATGAACCAGCACTCGGACGTGCACACCACGGTCATGGTGCCGCTTGCCAGCGCCAGCGGCGACGAGTCTGCCGTCTACACCTCGGTCCCCATTGACATCAAAGCGTGAGCGTGTTGCTGTCCCATCAGTGTGAAATAAATGATTGTGTGGAAACCAGCGCGAAAGTTTGCGCAGCCACACTTTTGATTCAGAGTCCCTACTTTTTCTCTTATTTTGCTTGTAAATTAAAGTTTTTTGTTTGCCCATTTTGGCTAGTGCGAGCACAGCTGGAAACACGTTACTCTTTCGCGACGCTTTGAAACCTTAACATATAGCTACTTTATTAAGCGCCTAGTATGCCTGCGTCGGCGCATGTTGGCAATGCACGGCGGTAATGACGAATTGGGCGAAATTGACCTTGACGCGATAGACGACAGCCTGTGGGACGACCTGCTCACAGACATCCAGGACACAGAAGCGGCACCTGTT
>JANBPA010000159.1:11563-27932 GCA_027575275.1 Coemansia sp. RSA 2711
TGTTCTACTCTAATGCTGACAAGCCTTGCTGAAATGTAAACTATATAGAGAAATATGCATCCAGTAGAAAAGTAAGGATACCAACTTGTCAATAGCATCAGTCTGGCTTAGCACCACCCACTCAAGCGGGTAATTAAAAACAGACAGGTTCATCTTTTTTGTCTAAATAAATGCACCAGAGACGTGCTTTCTACTCAAATGTATGTCTGCGGTATGCAGTGCAATTTGCATTTAATAAAATAAATAAATGAACCAATATAACTAGAAAGCCGACAAAGCGCTGTAAGAGATTTTATTGCGTACCCAACCCGAAAATTGGACAAGCAATAAAACTGACGCTATTTAAGTCGTAGACGCCGGGCGTCTTTCTTTCAGCTTGCGTACCACACTTCGTCCATTGTGCTGCATATTTTTGGAACACTCACCTTCGACAAAATGTCAGAGCTTAAACATAATAACGTCTATAAAAGGCACGCGCTTGCTATTAGAGGTGCAACAATGGATTTCAGTGTCGAGTTTGGCAATGCAACTGGATCGTCTGGCAGCTATAGCATAGGCAGCTATGAAATAAAAGTTGTCGGAAATACCATCACTGTCTCTAAAAATGGGAACTATGTATACAGTGGATAGTGTGTGTTTATATAAAGCAGCAAGTATCTCTAATAAAAGCTACCGCTTCTTCTTGCCAAGCTCCGCGCGCTTTCCTTGGCCCTTCTTGGGCGCGCCCTTGCCGCGCTCTCTACGCTTCTCCACGACATTGAGGCGATCCATTTCCTCCGGGTCGTACATCTTCACGCCCATCAACCTGCTCAGGCGCGGCACCTTGCCCAGAGCCAGATCGCGTTCCGATGGGTAGTAGCGAACAATGTGCTCGCCGCGAAAGTTCTGCCGCAAAATATAATTGCCCGTGCGTGCGCCAGTCGGATTGAACGTGTTGCCGAATATTTTTGCCGAAAGCTCGGCCACTTTTAGTGCACGCGCTGCCTGTGACGCTGCGCCCGCCATACCCAGGTGTAAACGACGTGTCGACTGCGTCGGCTACTGAATAGTGCTAATAAAGCCGTTGAATAAAAAGCAAAATTGCCAAAGCAGACGATAAAGGCCGTCGAATTCTAGACTGCAAAAAAACCTGGCGATAGCCGCACAGATCCGGCTAATCAGATTCCAAATCACGTGCTTGTACAGAGTGCATAGCACCAAAGCAAGCAGTGCCGACTTTTAACGTCAGCTCTCTTGTCTTTCGGCACCTTCCACATTGCAATTATGCAGGCGAGCAATCTGCTAAAGCTCGACACGCGGGCGTCGAAGCGGTCAAATATGCTGCTTGAGCAGAGCCTTGCCAAGCCGCGGCGAGACAAGGTCAGCTTGGGCGCATTTGCATTTCTGTTTGCCGAGATAATCCGGTACTCGCAGAACCGAGTGCTGGGGATCCAAGACCTCGAGGCAAAGCTCAACGAACTGGGCAAACGGGTTGGAGTGCGGGTGTTTGAGCTCCTCATGTGGCGGGAGAAAAACGTTCACCGGGAAACGCGTGTGCTGCCGACGCTCATGTTTATCAACACCGTAGTCTGGCGCGCACTGTTTGACAAGCAGGCAGACTCGCTGGGCCACAGCACGGAGAACGATGACGAGTACATGATTACAGACAACGAGCCGAGCATTCTAAAGTACATCTCAGTCCCAAAGGAGATGGCGTCATTCTCGCCAGGCGCGTTTTTGGCGGGCGTCGTCGAAGCGATCGTCGAGGGCTGCCAGTGTCCGGCGCGGGTCACGTCGCACCTGGTGCCGGCCGACGGAATGCCACTAAAAACCGTTATCCTGCTAAAGTTCAGCCAGGAGGTGATGGAGCGCGAGAAGCGGCTAGAGACAACCAAGTGACTTGGCTCTACTGATCTTGTAACAACTGCGGGTAATCCCGATCAAACGCAGACTGAGAAACCCCGCAAAGCGCTTCATGGTTCCTTGGCGGTGTTCCAGTTTATGCCGACAGGGGTTTCTCATTCGCCTCATTTTTTGTGTGTTTCTCTATAATTCAAATTCAGCTGGGCTGACGGCATGTGCCGGTAGGACATGGGGCCGAACAAGGACACATCGGCGCCGGTCAGAGCCACAGCCAGTGCGCTTATCGGCCAGCTGCCTCGCGAAACGTGGCAACAGCGCTCGTTCGCATACTGGGCTGAAAAGCAGCTCAATGCCAACGATCCGTGGTGGAGACCGCTAAGCTCTGTCGTTGTCGGCGCGACTACAGCCGCGATGAGTGCACTATTAAGCCTCGGATTCCGAAAAGTCGTCGTTGAGGACCTGTACAAGCTCACCGACGTGCTTGAAGCCGACCGCAACCGGCCGGTAGTAACCGTTGCCAACCACGAATCTACAGTTGACGACCCGGTTATTTGGGGTATAATGCCGAGGCGGCTACGCTGGCGGCCAGAGTATATGCGCTGGACGCTGGGTGCGCGCGAGCTGCTTTACATGAACCCGGTGATGAATGCCTTTTTTGCGCTTGGCCAGACCATCCCAACGGTTCGTGGCGACGGCATATACCAGCTAGCGGTGGAAATTGGCCTGCGCAAGCTCAACGAGAACAAGTGGGTGCACGTATTCCCCGAAGCCCGGGTCAACCAGGAGGCCCAGCTGCTGCGCTTCAAGTGGGGTGTGAGTCGGATGATCATGGAGGCCGAGCGCACGCCAATTGTAGTTCCGATGTATTTTAGCGGCATGAAAGCTGTTATGCCGCTGCGCCAGAATGTTCCGGTTCCACGACCAAACCCATTCAAAAGCACGCTGTACGTGAAGGTTGGCAATGCAATGGATTTCACCCGGCTAATCGAGGAGTGGAGGGTGTCCAGGGCAAGCTTGGCTCCCGAAAAGGCGGCGCTGCTGGACAGAGAGGTACGAATCGCCATTGCCGAGCTGCTGTGGGATTCGGTGAACGATCTAAAGGCAGAATCAGCCGCCAAGGTCCAGGCCTTGACCGAGATCTACGACAAGTGACGCGCGATTCGAGCAGAGCTGTCTTTGCTGATAGACAACCATAACTATTTGTGGGTTTATCACTGCACGAGTATCTGCCATCCATAATCACCGGGTGCTCCCCAATAGCCGCTTGACATTTAGTTGCTTTCTGAAACCCTAGACTCTGCTCACATATTTGGATGGCGGGTATTCCAAAGCCATACTGCATGCACCAGCTGAACATTGCTGGCGCAGCGCTGCATCCGCCGCTGCGCTATGCAATTGCAGTTACAGCCATGGCGTCCGCCAATGCGCCCGAACTTGTAGGCAGTCTAGCTAGGGCCTGCGAAACGGCACTTCCGGTCCTGGAGATGGTGCGCTTTGTCGAGCTTTCACGGGAGTCGTTGCTGAAAATGATTTCTACCATTGGCACACCACGGGTCATTAATGGAACGGCAGCATTGATGGATGCCGTGAGCGAATCCATAAAGAAGCATTTGCCAACGACGAGCCGTCGGAGTAAAGAGCGATACAGTTACGATACGATTCGTGAGCGCGGCCTTGAACTGTGGAGAGGCGTATATAGCAGCCAGGCAGATAAGCTAGAGCGCAAAATTGCCGGCTGGAACCCCGAGCTAATCGAGGTTATCCAAACCGATCTCTATGGCCGCTTACTCAGCGATTGCCAGCTGCTGGACATAAAGTCAACCGAGCTGTGCACAATCGGGGCCTTGCTTCCGATAAATGTTCCTTCGCAGCTAAAGAGCCATGTCTTAGGAGCCGAGCGCCATGGTGCTTCAGCTGATGAGATTGCGGCCGCAAAAGCAATTGCAGAGCTTGTATGTACACAGTCGTCGGGGATAATGGATACCTAAGTTCTGCTGGGAATATTTATTGGTTACGGAATGGATTATTTAAAAGAGATGAATTGAAGTCCACAAAGGCCAGCACTCTCACGTAGCCTCACTCCCAGGAATGTGTTCTTGACGGTTTCTCATGGTGCTTGGTCTGACATGGCATGGCAACTCACAAAGTTGTGCGAAAAGTCTACAGCTTGCCGATGTGCGGCGTGCACGCCAGCATGACTTCAGGTGGTGCCAACACGTAGCGCTCTGAATACGTTTCAGTGAGTAAGGGTCGACCATTATAGATATCCTATTGTTCTTATATGGAAAATTTTTTGCAGCTCCAGCCCTCGCAATCCTCAAGAGATCTACAATGGAGGGTGTGTGAAGCTTGGCTGTATTTCTTTGTTTGAAGCTACACATGTGAGCACAACCAGCCTTGCATGTGTGTTTGCGAATATATTTTTAAACTTGCGCTGATGTTGGAGCGGATACTGAGAAGAAAATCAGCTCTTGGCTTAAGGTTGAGGAACCTGCGGCGCTATATAAAACAGCTAATTCCTATAGTTTATTTCTGTTCATCCTATTTTGCTCCGCACCTACGGAATATCTAAATAGTCCTAACGATTAGCTGCAACTAGTCTTTTCAAGCAATGACGCGTCGTTCTACCATTGTGGAGATTGGCCAAGACGCTAGCACTATCAGGCTTTGTGCTCCTGCCAACCTGGTCGACGAGATCCAGAACCTGGCAAACTCATTTGATGCTAATCCTGACCAGAGCGCTACTGTCATTGAACTGTACGCCCGCTTTCTGTTGCACTGCATGCAGTCAAACCAAGATGCCGCTTTGGCGGTTCTCTGCGCCATGTGTCAAGAATTTGACCTTCCGGCCACCAACATTCATACGGTGGTTCAGCAGCAGGCGCTAGACGAGCCGGCTGCTCGTTTAGTGCTGAAATCGTACTATTCGCTGTGGAACTTTGATGCAGCGCGGTGCTGCTATATTGACAGCTCGCAGCCATTGCCGGCGCTGTTTTCCGACAACTCTGTACGCCTTATGGCGGTTTTTGGCGGTCAGCCTGGCTCAACCCGGTACCTAGACGAAGGGCGGTGGCTTCTCGACGTGTACACTCCGCTATTGTCCGATTTTGTTGCCAATATGAGCGCATTTCTTGAGCAGCAGTCGCAGGACGAGCGCCTGGCCGGTATATACAACCGAGGGCTAAACCCGCTGGAGTGGTTTACCCGGGCTGACTTGAAGCCAAGCGCAGACTATCTAACTGCGGTGCCAGTGAGCATTCCCCTCACCGGCCTGTTGCAGCTGATGCAGCTGGTGGTTCTATACAAGACTTTGAATGTCTCCCCCGGCGAACTCTCAAAGCTATTCTCAGGAAAGTATTCGTTTGCCCTGTTGATTAAACAGCATGTACACTTTACACATCACTAATCTCAGACCATTTGGCATCTGTAGTTGCCACCGGCCACAGTCAGGGCGTTGTGGTTGCCGTAGCACTGTCGATGCTAACTGACGAACAGTCGCTCTACGAGATAGGCGCAAAGTCTCTGGGCATCCTGATGCTGGTCGGCGCGGTCCCGTGCATCGCGCACCCGTGGTACATGCCGTACAATGGGGACAGCAGCGTTGCATTGCCTGCCGAAGTTGGCTTTCCGCGCCCTATGGTGTCGATTCGTGGCATCTCCAGAGCGATGCTCGAGAGCCTGCTTGCCGAGTTTAACTCGTCTTTGCTATCAAGCGATGAGCACGTCTATCTGTCGGTCGTCAATACCTGCAGCCAGTTTATTGTATCTGGGCCCATCGAGTCATCGGTTGAACTGGTTGCGTTTTTGCGCATGCGCTCTGCTCAGCCCAATGCCGACCAGTCCAAGGTGCCATTTGAAAAGCGCAAGCCGGTTATTTCGGCGAGTTATATCGACATTATTGCGCCCTACCACTCTGTCCATCTTAACGATGCTGCGGACATGGCCTGCAAAATTGCACACAGCAAGGGCTGGGAGCTGGACCCACGCAAAATGGAGCTGCCGATACGCACCTGTGACGACGGCCATGACATTCGCGACGAAGCCGATCTGGTCCGATACCTGTTTTACAGCACATGCGTGCTGCCGGTCAACTGGCCCCAGGCAATTGCCGCGCCCGGCGTCACACACATTGTTGACTTTGGTCCCGGTAGCTTTAGCAACTTTGGCCAGTTGATGCTTCAAAACGTTGAGGGCCGCGGGATTCCGGTCATCTGCGCCAGCACACTGCGTCTACCGCAGGCGAATACGGCGCTCGGGGCCAAGGCCAACATGTACTGGCGCGGGCTGGCTGATGTAACTACGGCCCCTAACTGGTTGGCCAAGTTTGGCCCGCGGCTAGTGCGGATTGGCAACGGCGGGCCAATTCACATCGATACGCGCATGCACCACATCCTGGGTGCCCCGACGGTAATGGTGGCCGGCATGACGCCAACTACGGCTAACAAGCGGTTGGTTGCCGCCATCAGCACGGCTGGATACCATGCCGAGTTGGCAGGCGGCGGGATGAACGACGAGCGCGATATGATCGAAAAAATCCAGGCGCTGGCAGCGACAATTAATCCGGGCCAAGGGATTACGCTGAATTGCATCTACATGAACCAGCGGCAATGGAACTTCCAGTTCTCGACGCTGCTGCGGCTGCGCAGCGAAGGATTGCCAATAGTTGGATTGTGTATTGGCGGCGGCGTGCCATCGTTCGAGCGGGCACTAGAGATCATCGATGCGCTTCGAGCTGCTGGGGTTCGTCACATGTCGTTTAAGCCAAGCAGTGCCAGTGCAATTCGCAACGTAGTTCATATTGCGCAGGCATGTGGCAGTTTCCCAATTATGCTCCAGTGGACCGGTGGCCGTGCGGGTGGCCATCACTCGTTTGAGGACTTTCACCAGCCAATTCTGGAGACCTACGTAGCAATCCGCGCCTGCAACAACCTGGCGCTGGTCGCCGGGTCTGGATTCGGTGATGCCGAAGGCTCGCTGCCGTATATTACTGGCGACTGGAGCGTGGGCTACGGCCGGGCACCGATGCCGTTTGACGGCATCCTGCTGGGCTCGCGGGTTATGGTAGCCAAGGAGGCTGGAACGTCGCCGGCTGCCAAGGCGTTAATTGTGGCCACGCCAGGCACCTCCAATGCCGATTGGCACAAGACGCTTGGCGGCAGTGGCCACGGTGGAGTGACATCGATATTAACCGAATTTGGCGAGCTGAACCACGTACTTGCGACCCGGGGTGCCATGTTCATTCGGGACATGACCGACACTATTCTAAGCCAACCGCGAGATCAGCGCAAGGGGCTGTTGCTTGCACGCAAGGACGAGATTATTGCGCGACTCAACCGCGACTATATGCGGCCGTGGTTTGGCCGCAAAGCTGACGGGCGCGTGGTGGATCTGGAGCAGATGACCTACGCCGAGGTGGTCGGCCGTGCAGTGGAGCTGATGTACGTTGGACACCAGCAGCGCTGGATCCATGACACGCACCGTCTGCTGCTTGTGGAGTTTATTGGCCGCTGTGAGCGTCGTTTGAGCCCGACGAGCCCGGAAACTCCCATTTCGATTCTGCTCCGCGACGTGAATCCCACAGACTACACGGATTTTGTAGTCGAGCTATACCCAGAATCGGCAACACAACTGCTAGCAGCCGAGGACAGGCAGTTCTTTGTTGGCTTGTGCAAGAGGCGCGGGCAGAAGCCGCCACCATTTATTCCGGTGCTGGATGCGGACTTTGGCACGCTCTTGCAAAAGGACACAATTTGGCAGTCCGAGGACCTCGACTCAGTAATCGGCTGCGATCCGCAACGCGTGGGTATCCAGCAGGGTCCGGTGGCGGCGCAATACTCCACGGCAGTCGATGAACCAGTCCAGTCTATTTTGGACGGCATTTACCAAGGCCATATCGCTGCGTTGTTGAAGCGTTTGCACGGCGACGACGAGTCTAGCGTGCCGGTGGTCGAGTACATTGGTGTTGAGCCTACTGCCGCTGACCTTTCACCAAACGTAGCAGTGTACGAGTCAGGTACGGAACGCGTATATCGCCTGCCTGCTTGCAAAGCAGAGCTTCCAGAGCTTGAACCGTGGCTGCAGGCGCTGGCCGGGCCATGTAAGAGCTGGCTGTACGCGCTGCTAATGTCGCCAGCGCTTGTGCAAGGCAAAACAGTCGTCGAGAACTATATGCGTCGCCTGTTGCGGCCCAGACCAAGCAGGACCGTGACGGTTTACGTTGGCAACAATCGGCCGACTGGACTGCTGGTTGTCGGGTCAACCGGCGAGCCTGAGCTAAAGCTTAGCTGCACTGACAATAGCTCTATCGCCCTGACCGTCTGCCACAGAGCGCTATCGGGTTCGACACCCTTGCTGAACCTTGAGTACACGTACTGCCCGAAAAACCTGCTAGTACCAATCCACAGCAACAAGGTGAAGGAAGATGAGGCAATACGCCGCTTTAGCGCCGAAGCAGCAGGTGTGAGCTCCGACGCACCAAGCGTTCGGTCTAGCGGCACCGGGGTGAATACAAGGTTGATGACAAGCAACTTTGTTGTCACCGAAAATCATATTCGCCTGTTTTGCCGGAATGTCAAGAACACCTCTCGCCATTACGCGCACGCCGTCGGCTGGATAGTACGAGCGCCGCTAGAGTTTGTCACTTTGCCGGTTAACTGTACGACGTTGGAGTTCTTGACCGGCCCGGTTTTTGGCCACGGACAGTTCAACATGGTGCATCTGTCAGCTAGAATTGAGCTAGCAGATAGCGCAAAAATGCTGTCTGCTGGCGACGTCCTCGCCTCAGAGGCATCGATTGCTAGCCTGCACAACGGTGTGGCAGGCAAGCTGATGACAATAACCAGCATTGTCAAATGCCGGAATGTGGATGTCGCGTCTATTACATCCACGTTTCTTGCTCGTGGCTACACAGTCGAGCCAGCGGCAGCGTTTCAGAGCGTGCGCAAACAGATATTTGTCATTGGGCTTTACTCGGCAACCGATATTGCAATCCTTGAGTCCAAACAGTGGTTTATCCGGGACGATACGTCAGCGTGGATTCAGCCCGGTGAGCCAGTCGAGTTTTGTCTGGACTCGAAATATCGCTACCTGACCAAGACTGTGTACTCGAGCATTGTCACCAGTGGCTCGGTTTCAACCGTTTCACCCACTGGCAGGCGCACCCGCATTGCCAGCGTCGATTTTCAGTGGGGCGCTGCCAAGGGGAATCCGGTAATCGAGTACTTGGAGCGTCACAAGATCAGCTCAGGAATGTTCGAGGACGGCGGGTACAGCTTGACGGCGCCTGTTTCCACATGGTTGACGACGGTGATGGTTCCCGACTCGAACCATGACTATGCTCGTCTCTCGTTTGATGGCAACCCGATCCATGTAAACCCGTACGTCGCTGACATGGCAGGACTGCCCGACACAATTACGCACGGACTGTGGACAAGTGCGTCAACGCGGTCAATTGTGGAGCAGGTCGCTGCTGGTGGATTTCCGGAGCGGATCCGCGTGTTTCAGTCCGAGTTCACGGGTATGGTGCTTCCAAGCGACAACCTCGCCACGGAGCTATTCCATGTCGGCATGAAAAGCGGGCGAATGCTGGTAAAGGGCACAACCTCGAAGGTTGGCGGTGGCCCGGTGTTGGCAGTTGAGGCCGAGATCGACCAGCCGCGGACTGCGTACGTGTTCACAGGCCAAGGGTCTCAGCATGTCGAAATGGGTATGGAGCTGTACAGACAGTCGCCGGCTGCGCGTGGTGTGTGGGATCGTGCCAACAACCACATGCTTATCACCTACGGCGTAAATCTACTTGAAATTGTGCGCTCCAATCCGACTGAACACACTGTCTGCTTTCTTGGCCGGGCTGGCGAGCAGATTCGGCACAATTATTTGGCGTTAGCCAGGACACCGCTGCTGCCTGGACTGACTGTCAATTCGCTGAATTTTACATTCCATACGCCGACGGGCCTGCTAAACGCAACCCAGTTTACACAGACCGCCCTTGTAACCGCTGCACTCGCACAAGTGGCCGATATGCGCTCGCTGGCGCTAGTTCAGCAGCATGCCCTATTTGCGGGGCATTCGTTAGGCGAGCTATGCGCGCTGGGCGCTTTGACCGATGTATTTACGCTGGAGGACTTGCTAGATACAGTATTCTGCCGCGGTCTGATAATGCAATCGGCGGTGCAGCGCGACGCGCACGGTAGTTCGGACTACGGCATGGTTGCGGTTAATCCATCTCGGGTAAGCAGTGGATTCGGCGAAGAGCTGCTGCTGCGTACCATTGAGGCAATAAGTGACGCCAGCTCGGGGCTACTACAGATTGCCAACTACAACGTGCGCGGCCAGCAGTACGTTGTATCGGGCACGTTGACTAACCTGGCGGTGTTGCGCTTGGTTTTGGACGAGATGTCAGCTTTGGATATGTCGGCAGATATTGAATCGTGCACCGGTCGGGCTGTATGTCAAATTCTAGCAGGGCCAATTGATACTGCGCCAGTCCGTGGCAAGGCCACTGTTCCACTAGACGGCATTGACATGCCGTTCCACTCGCCAATGCTGATTGACGGTGTAGCGGTGTTCAGGGACGCGTTGCACTCCAAGATCAATCCAGACAAGGTCCATGCCGATGCACTTTGCCAGCGCTACATCCCAAATCTAACGGCCAAGCCATTCGAGCTATCCAAGGAGTATTTGGAGCTTGTTTACGACGCAACCAGGTCTGCAGCAGTCGGTAAAATTCTGGATTGCTGGAGCGACAGTTTGCTTAACGGTCCGGCTGCAAAGTCGCGCTTAGCAACTACGCTGTTGATTGAGCTGCTGGCATACCAGCTGGCATCGCCAGTACAATGGATCAGAACGCAAGACCACTTTTTTGGTGCCGCTGACGTGCAACGGGTAGTGGAGATTGGCCTTAGCCCAGTACTGTGTGGCATGGCGACCAAGACGCTAGGGCGATCGACGCGTAAAGCCAGGGCAACGGCTGTCTTGCATATTGGGCAAGACCATGACGCGATCTACTACACCCGACCGGAGCCTAAGCCAGCAAGTAGCCCCGAGAAAGCGACAAGTCTCGATGTCCCTATCGAACCTACTCCCAAGCTGGCTTCAGTGCAGACACCCAGCTCGGAGCCACCGGCTGCCTTAGAGCTCCCGACACCACCGAGCTCTAGTACTGGCCAACCACTAGCTGATGCACCGATGTCTGCGCTTGACGTCATACACGCAATCATTGCGTTCAAGATGAAGAAGCCGCTGGGCCAGGTGGCCAGCAACAAAAGTATCAAGGCGCTGGTTGCAGGAAAGTCAACGTTGCAAAACGAGATCTTGGGCGACCTGCAGAAGGAGTTTGGAAGCAAGATTCCCGACAAGGCCGAGGATATGTCGCTGCAAGAGCTGGGTGCTGCGATTGGCAGCACAGCCGGAATTCTGGGCAAGTGTGCGCAGCCGCTCGTTGCCCGTATGTTTAGCAGCAAAATGCCAGGCGGATTCTCGCTGTCGCAAGCGCGGAACAGGCTACAGCTATCATACGGGCTGGGTCCACAGCGACAGGATGCGCTGCTACTAGTTGCCCTGACAATGGAGCCGGCCGCTCGTCTAGCCACCGAGACCGAAGCCAGCACATGGCTGGAAAAGGCTGCACAGCTATACGCAATCCGTGCCAGTATCTCATACTCTGCTGTTGTGGGATCGAGCAACAGCGTAGGCGCAGCGTCTCAAGGACCGGCTATTAGTAACGCTGAGATGCAGATAATCCGGCAGCGCGAGATAGAGCACGTCCGCCAGCAAATCCAGTTACTTGCGCAGTATGCTGGGTTGGACCTTCGTGAAGGTGCGCGCCTGGCTGAGCGCGAGCAGGCGGCAGGCAATAGGCGGCAAGCGGACTTGAACGACATTACAGCTGAACTCGGCGAGGAGCTGGTTGCTGGTGTACGTCCGCAGTTTGACGCTCGCAAGATGCGCCGTTTTGATTCGTTCTGGAACTGGGCACGCCAGGATGCATACGAGTGGATCCAGCAGGCAATCGCGGGTTCCACGGCTGGTGATTCAACTAGCAGGCATGAAAGCACACCTAGTTGCGAGACACAGATTCATCGACTGCAGAACTGCGCTAGCTCAGAGTTGATCGATCTATTATCTGGAACGGCCAAGGTTTTGCGCTCAAACTGCAGCACAACACTGGAGCCAGCAATTCGGGTTGTCAGTTCATTGCTGAATGCCTGCAAACTCGCAATGGGCACGGCACCAACCTATCGAGAGCTGACAGCGCCTATGCAGCCTGTGACTATTATTTCCGCAGATGGCAGCGTCAGTTATCAAGAGGCGGCGCGCGAAGACGAGCCGACGTGCATCGAGTTTGTCAAACACCTTCGAATGGCTTCGCGTAACGGCACTCCACCGCTGATCCATATGCGCGAGCAGAACGAGAGTGGACTGTGGATATACAGTCAGTCACTTTCGGGCGTATACTTTAGCGCGCTTGAAGATATATGCGAGTCAGGCTTGACTTTTGCTGGCAAAACCGCGCTGGTGACCGGTTGCGGTCGTGGATCCATCGGTGCTGACATTGTGCGTGGTCTGCTAATGGGCGGTGCCCGGGTCTTGGCCACAACATCAAATTACTCGCGCCGGACAACGCTGTTCTTCGAAAACCTGTACCGGCAGTTTGGCGCCCGAGGGTCCGAGCTTGTCGTGGTTCCGTTTAACCAAGGTTCGGTCCAGGATATTGACAGCCTGGTCAACTACGCCTTTGGCAAGAACGGTGGCAGCTTGAATTGGAACCTGGACTTTGTGTTTCCATTTGCGGCGGTGACTGACATAGGCAGCATGGCCACCAACCTTGGATCGCACTCGGAACTGGCCCAGCGCGTCATGCTGACCAACCTGCTGCGGCTACTGGGGAGCATTAAGAGTGCCAAAGAGGCGCTTGGTTGCCCTGGCAGACCGTCGTTGGTGGTGCTGCCGCTGTCGCCAAATCATGGCAACTTTGGCGGCGATGGCCTGTATGGCGAGTGCAAACTTGCACTAGAAACCACGTTTAACCGGTGGAAATCTGAGGGCTGGGAGGGCTACCTATCGATTGCCGGCGCGGTCATCGGCTGGACGCGCGGCACCGGACTGATGTCGGCAAACAACCTGGTTGCTCAGGCTATTGAGAGCTCCGGCGTGCGCACATTTTCAACGCGCGAATCCGCGCTTGCCATTCTCGGGCTGCTCCACCCGCAGGTCAGCTGCATTGCCCACCGACAGCCAGTATGGGCAGACCTTGACGGCGGGCTTAGCCGCTTGCGGAACCTTAGCATTGTGGGGATGGGCGAGCGTGACCGAATTGAGAGCCGAAGCAAAATCCTAAGCGGCAGCAACTTGGACAACACTACTGACATTGCGGTGCTGTTTGGCAATACGATGTCGGAGACTGTCGAGACGCAGAACCACTCGCCGCTGGCCAAACACAAGAACCACTTCCCAGCTGTCAAAAATTTCGATAGCTTCGAGCAGCTGCATCACTTGCAAGGCATGGTCAACTTGGACAAGGTGGTGGTAGTCACTGGTTACGGCGAAGTCAGTCCGCAGGGCAACGCGGAAACGCGCTGGGAGATCGAGGCGTTTGGCAAGCTGACCACGGAGGGGTGCATTGAGCTGGCGTGGATCATGGGCCTGATCAGGCATCACGACGGCCGACTGGCGGCCACAGAGCAACACTATACAGGCTGGGTGGACGCTACCAGTGGTGAGCCAGTACGGGATGTGGATGTCATCTCGCGCTATGAAGAGTACATTCTGGCACACACCGGCATTCGACTAATCGAGCCAGAACTAGTTGGTGGCTATGACCCGGCCAAGAAGACCGTCTTGCGCGAGGTGCAGATTGAACACGACCTGGAACCATTTGAAACCAGTGTCGATGAGGCGGCGGCATTCAAACAGAGTAACGGCGACAGAGTTGATACCTGGGAACGCAATGGCGCGTGGCATGTGCGGTTCCTGAAGGGCGCCATCATCCGGGTGCCAATATCAGTTAGCGCAAAGTGTCTAGCTGCCGGACTGGTACCAACTGGCTGGGATGCGGCGCGGTTTGGCGTTCCAGAAGATATTATCAAGCAGGTGGACCCAGTCACGTTGTATGCGCTGGTGGCAACCGTCGAGGCGCTGATCAGGTCGGGCATCACCGATCCGTACGAGCTGTATCAGCATTTCCACGTCACCGAGGTAGGGAGCAGCATTGGCTCCGGCGTCGGCGGAATGCGCGCATTCCACGACACATTCTATGAACGTCCACACGACAAGGAAATCAGGGTTGATGCGCTGCAGGAGGGATTAACCTCCACAGTACAGGCGTGGATAAATATGCTTCTGATGTCGGCATCGGGCCCGGTAAAGCCGATTGTCGGCGCCTGCGCGACCGCTGCTGTAGCTATTGACACTGCCATTGAGGCCATCCAATCGGGCAAGGCTAAGGTTATGCTGGCTGGAAGCGGTGACGATCTTACTGATGAGTCTTCGACCGAATTCGCCAGCATGGGCGCGACAAGCAACTCTGCCGACGAAACCCAGCGCGGCCGCACACCATCTGAAATGAGCCGCCCGTGCACATCAACACGTAGCGGGTTTCTGGAAGGGCATGGCGGCGGCGCAGTGGTGCTGATGTCAGCGTCGGCGGCCTTCGAAATTGGCGCGCCAATCTACGGTGTAATTGCCATGTCTGCCACAGCTACAGACAAGCAAGGACGCTCGGTCCCAGCGCCCGGAAAGGGCATTCTCACGTCAGTGCGTGAGGTTGGCGGGAGTGGCGAATCGCCACTGCTTGACTTTGATTACCGCCGCCGCGGACTGGAACGCCAGATGCAGGCCCTTGACGCATGGAAAGCCGATGAGGTTGACCAGCTAAAGAGCGACGAGCTGATGACTGGTAGCCCGCACCAAACGCGCATGAAGTTGGGGTTGGCGAGCATCGACAAGATCTATCAGCAAAGCAAGCGCGCATTGCTCGACACATGGGGCAACGAGTTCTGGAAGCAGAGCGCTGATATTTCGCCACTGCGTGGTAGCTTGGCGGTGTGGGGGTTGACCGCCGACGACATTGGCGTCGCATCGTTCCACGGCACATCCACCAAAGCCAATGACCAAAACGAATCAGAAGTACTCGATGCGCAGCTCCGGCAGCTAGGACGGGCACCCGGGCACATAGTGCCGGCGGTGTGCCAGAAGTGGCTGACTGGGCACGCCAAAGGTGCGGCGGCGTCGTTTATGCTTAATGGGATTCTGCAGAGCCTGCGCACAGGTTTGGTGCCGGGCAATCGTAATGCCGACAACATTGCGGCCGAGCTCAAGGAATGTGGCTACTTGCTGTACCCTTCAAAGTCCATCCAGACATCCGGAATCAAGGCCGGCTTGCTTAAATCATTTGGATTCGGACAGGTCGGTGCGGAGCTGCTGGTACTGCACCCAGATTATGCGCTGGCAGCCTTGAAGCGCGAGGAGTTGGAATTGTACAACCAGAAACTCGAGCAGCGCAGCATTAAATCGCGCCAGTACTGGCAGGATGTACTGGTCGGCAATCATCCGTTTGTCCAGGTCAAAGACCGTCCGCCATATACATCTGAGCAAGAGCAGCAGGTGTATTTGAATCCGTTGGCTCGCGCGCATTTTGACCCGGCTTCCAGGGAGTACAGGTTTTAATGAAATTAGCCACGTTAGCATTAAATTGAACTCCAAATAGCAGAATAACTAAAGCTTGACCTTGAGTCGGCGAAGCGGCTTCTTCTTTCGTAGCAGGTTGCGCACCGGCCCGTTAATCACAAACACCTGCCACAAGTTTGTTGCCGCCATGTTGCCCAGGCAATATCCCCAGAGCTCGTACCGGCTCTGCTTGGGAATGACGTTGTTCTCGATTGGGTTTATGTATGGCTCAATGTACCAAGTCGGTTTCTTGTAGCCCAGCTTCTCCAGCGTGCTCGCCGTGCCGCAGTTCAGTCGGAACGCACAGCCCACCCGGTTTGGATCTGCCAGAAGCATGTACGAGGAAAACGCCACCAGGAAGCCCCACACCACCAGCAGCGCATAGTTCTTGTACCACCGCGCCCGATACAAGTACCCGTAGTTGACCACGAATCCGTTGTTGATGAACTGGAATAGGCATACAAATGACAGGATAGTCGATTCGTAATTGTCGCCCAGAAGCCACCATTTGTTCATGTTTACGTCGGCAGTTGACCGCTCGTTGCAGCGGAACCAATCCTGCTGGAATAGCCACACGTACGACATCACCGAGAAGATCCAGTTAATGATGACAATACCACCCACCGAAGCTAGCATCTGTGGCCCCAGGATCCGAGACGTCGGTCGATGCGGCGCCAGCCGCTCCGCTGGTCCCGACATGGAAATTGTCAGCATTAGCCCCGTTGCAATGCCTCCGTCGATAAGCATCCACAGATTCTGAGTCAGGCTAATGGCGAAGTAGAACGTGCACATCTTTACAATCCCTGCCATGATCTGGCCGTAGCAGATAAGCGCAGTGAAGTTGGCAAACGATGTCGCCAGC
>JANBPA010000016.1:0-75244 GCA_027575275.1 Coemansia sp. RSA 2711
AATCATGCAACTCCAAACCCCATTTTAAAGTTTTACAATAGCTGGCTTTAAAAAGCACACATTTTTATGTTTGTTATTTGCAGACAGGTTCTGCAATTTTGACCTATAGGTGGTATTTAAGGGGTTTGAATTAGGCAACATGTGTAAATACATTAATAATGTAGACAAAATCAAGCCATTGATTTTAATGTGGTAGCCACCATTGGTATTACTGAAGCATAGCAATTTGGCATAAACTTGGGACACTATCTCCAGACATTTCTGGGGGTTATTTGGCTTATATAATTGTGTGATTCTGCAAACCCATCATAAATGTGTTGAACTGTGTTACTTAAAGTTCCACAGCTATTGTTCTTTCTGAAACAACACTGCCATTGCTATAGCTAGTGGCCACTTCCCCCTTTGCAATTGAATCTGAAAGACAATTATTCATATTGTGTGAGTCACCATAGAATTATAAAGGTACATGCAAGTAAAAGCTAAAAATTTGATAATGGGATAAGAAAATGGCTAATCAGTCAGCCTGTGGCAAACTACTTAGCTGTGAGAAAGAAACAGGCCAAAAAGGAACTTCAATAACCCAGGGAGGATTAAACATGGAAGGCAGGAGAAAAATACCTGTTCAAGGGTTATCTAGCATAAAGTGAATGGTATGCCACTAAGCAGGACACCAATTTGCTATTAACTGAAATACCTGAAGTATATAGCTTGGCAGCAAACATGTTTATACTATCCAAAATACCTAAACAATCTAATGTCAGTTTTTATTAGCAGATGATAATTAGTGGCTAATTTGTCAAATAGCTATGCTTTTTCTATGTGGTGCTGAGCAATGGCCATAGCAGTAATTTTTTGTGTTTGTAAATTTAATTTTTAACAGGAATACTATTCCAATCAAAGAGTATGCTTATTTACCAGTTACTTAGTGGTTGTTAAATGAATTTACTAACAGAAATTTGCATTCCAAGATAGCAAACACTCCAGGATATAGTGACTGAACTGAAATAAGGCCCTATGTCCAAGTCTTAATACTGTTGCCACTGTATGCCTAGAAGCATTTCTGTGGTTGTGAAGGAAATTGGCAGGCTTGTCAATTTATTATGTATTGCTTAATGTTTGCTTGATTGTGTCTGCCTTTGAAACAACATAATATGAATTCATTGAGAGAAAGTAAAAAAAATCTATTTGGAAACCCAGTGGCACTTCACTTCGCTGTCCACAGCCCCAGTGCCATTCTGAATCTGTGGCAGATACATTCTCAAACCATTGCCCATTATAGTCAACTTGGCAAGCACTGTGTTGAACTTCTGAGGATTGATTGTGAGTGGGGTAAATGTGTACCGGCCAAAGGCATGGTTGACAATATATATCATGCCACTGTGATCAGGCTCAGGGAGTTGTAATGTGGTGTTGCTTGGCGTGTCAGCCTCATCAGGCACTGCATCAGCCAGGCGCACAATCCCCTTGACACGATAGACATCATCATTAGGAAGCTGTTGCAGAAATTTGATAAAGTCCAGCGAGCGAAGAAGCTGTGCACAGCTTCCAGACCATTCACGCACAACCTCAATCAGGTCGACTTCTTGGCTGTGGTGGCTATGGAATCTTTCGTCCGAGTATTCTGCTGATTCCCGCTCGGCCAAGGAAAACAAACTTGTGTCCAGGCCAAAAACTACCTCGGGGTTAATGCCAGTATTTGAATCGACATTGATCTTGGGCGTGTCAGTGTTGAGTTCATTGACATGGTCAATGACAATGTCCAGCTGGCGCTCGCTGATATGTTCCCACTTGTTTAGCAATATGAGGTCGGTGTACTGGGCCTGAAGCCGAGCCGTATACGAGGTATCTTCATAGCCGCAGAAGTTGATGCAGTCAATAACGGTTAGAATCGCATCGAGGTGGAACCCGCTAGACTCCATTTCGCGTATCTGCCATGCAATGGGTGCTGGAAAGGCCGAACCGGATGTCTCGATTATGATGCGGTCGGGCTGAAACTTCTCCTTTATCTCTTCCAGCGCGCGCTTCATCTGACCGACGAGCACGCAGCAGAGACAGCCGTTGGTCATCTCAGAGACCTGAACGTGACTCTCGCGAACAAGCGCACTGTCAGTTTCTGCATCGCCGAATTCGTTCTTTAGCAGGACGATATTGTACTCTGGGTTTACGCGCTTTAGAACATTGAGAATGGTAGTGGTCTTTCCGGCGCCAAGAAAGCCGGTGAACACGGTGACGGGCGTGGTTCTGGCGCCAATGACCGTATGTGAACGATGCTGATTAGCGATACTAGTCATTTGTGGCGATAAAAAGGGAAGAAGTAAAGAAGGCACTATAGCTGGCGCGAGGACCGCAACCATCACCTTTTTCCAGCTTCGCACTCGATTTTTTTCATTAGCTTATTTTCAATTCGCAAATGCGCGTGTATTTCGCAGTCCTGCTGACAAGTGCGTTATGCTTGGGGGCGCTAAGGAAGCGGTCGCTATCAGCAACGGGGGCGCTGGCAGCTGCGTTCGTTGGACTGGCCACTGCCAGCAACGACAACATGCTCTTCACAGCAGTGCTGTTGGCATTCTTCGGGTCTAGCACGTTCTGGACCAAGTACCAGGCACAGCAGAAGATGAAGATTGATCCCGCATTTGCCAAGACGTCGCGGCGAGACTGGAGGCAGGTCCTCTGCAACGGCGGCATTGGATCGGTCATATCGCTCGTGTATCAGTACTACTTTGACGGACGGCGCCCTGAGGACTTGGATCTCAGCGAGCGGAGGCTCATGACAGTGTTGATCTGGGCATATATTGGCTTCTACTCGTGCTGCGCAGCCGATACATGGGCAAGCGAAATCGGGACACTCAGTAGCGACTGGCCAATGCTCATCACCACGTGGCGGCCAGTACCACCAGGTACCAACGGTGGCATCAGCAAGCTGGGGCTGCTGGCGTCATTCGCAGGCGGGGCAGCCGTCGGACTGGCGGCTGACATTGCGCTCTGGGCGCAGTACTTTTACGCGTTCCGCAGGGGCACGCTGCCCAAGATCCCGTATGTCACTGTAGGCTCTCTTCTTGGCACTCTGGGGTCAGTAGTCGACTCGCTGCTCGGGGCAACAGTGCAGGCTTCGTTTTTAGTAAACAAGCGTGCAGTGTCCGACTTGACGACTGCTGAGCAGAGACAGCGCAAGGATGTCAGCGTAATCGCTGGGGCGGACATCCTCAGCAACAACATGGTCAATGCCGTGTCGTCGGCGTGTACCACGGTTCTTGCCGTGGGGCTGATTGCGTTGATTCTTTAAGGTTGTGCAGAGAGGTTTAGTACGTACGAATAACAGGATTAAAGAGTGGGTGGGGGCTCTGGGTATCACTTGTGGCCGGCAACGGTGGGAGTTAGCGAAATGGCCATGGTGAACTCGTCGTCTTCTTCCAGAAGGCGGTCAAATGCCCGAGACGACGCGAGCTGGTCGCGGATGCGGCGGCGCGCCGACGGATCGCCCACTAGTGATGCAATTGTCGGAGACGTGGGTTGTGAGACCTCGCTGGCATCCGCCGGCGGGGCCTTGCGGGCGGGTGGAGACGGCGAGAACAGGCGGCTAAGCCCGTGCTTTGCGTGGCTAATGCTGGTATTGGCATCGCGGGGCGCAACACGACTATCGACAGACATGCGTGTGTTGAGATTGATGGCCGACTTTGACAGCACATCAGGCACGCTGGACGGCGACGTATTTTGCAGCTGGGCGTCGGGGTGGCTAAATTTGCGCCCATACACTGCGGTCGCCGGTGAGTGGTCATGAGCCAGTTCAGGGATTATCATTGGGCTGGTTTCCACAAGCTCCAGCTTTGGAGCTGCACCGGCGCTGACCGCCGACTGCGGGCAACTTGTGGCAGGTGCCATGCGATAGCGCTGCATTCGTGCCGCCTGGGCATCCCAGCCACCGGCGTCAGCGCCAGTAGAAGTCGACAGAAGCAGTGCCATGTTTAGGCTAGGCGGTGGCGCCTTCTCGCCCAAATGCAGCGCCGGCGGCACTATCGACGTCGATCCGCGACACTTGCGGCTATCAGTGACCACCCGTGGCGAGTCGCGGGCGCGCGCGGTACCCGGACGGGCAATATCAGGCGGGCGTGGCGGCTCGGAGACTGGCGGCGACTTGCGTGTCTGGGGCACAATGTGAGTAGGCAGCGGTGGCACTGGTGGGACGGTGGTGTCGGCGCCGGCTCTGGCCAACGGCGCAGCAGACATAGCCGGCTCAGCTGCCGACGCAGCCAGCGCAGCGCGCGAAATTGATTCCTTCACGGCTGCCTCGCTGATTTCTGAGAGAGCCACTCGCTGTGGCGACGCTGACGCGCTCAAAAGCAGCTCGTCAACGCTACTGCGGGCGGACCTGCTACTGTTTCCGGGCGTGTCGGCAAAGGTCAGCGAGTCAAGCGACGTTGGACGAGGCTTTTTCGGGGAGCGCGCGGCAACGGCGGTGCTACTACAATCACTGGCAAGGACGGAGGGCTGGCAGACCGCGGTCCGGCGGTCTGCAGCGACACTAGCGGAGTCTGGCGTTTCGGAAGCGGGCAAGCGACGATCCCGGGCTGGCGGCGATCCTTGCTCCCCAGCGTGACTTTGGCTGCAGGCAGCGGCTGGGCTGTGTGGGGGATTTGCATGCTCCGGCACAGGCGGCTGGGCGGCGGACGCAGGGGCGGCGCGACGAGCGTCCGACGGCGCCAGGAACGACATGGTGCTGCGGCGGGTCTCGCGGCGGCGCTGGCGTCGGGCCTCCAGGGCTGAGTTCCGCTGGATTGTTAGCAGAAAGTCGCGGTCAATCGCTCCCAGGCCGCCGATGTCGTCGGGAGCTACGCCTGGCGAACCGGCAAGCCCGCCATGCGTGGTAGCTGGCGCTGCCGAGTGCGGACCGGCAATGTCGATACCGGCCTCCAGCAGCGCGTCGGCCAGCAGCTGGCCAGAGTCGACTGAGTTGCGCCCATGCGCGGTAACCGGCGCGGCTGCCGGCAGCGACACCAGTGGCGACTCAGAGAACATGCGAGGATGTGCGGCAATGTCGACCGCGTTGCTGTCGAACGACTGGTGGCGCTGGCGCCGCGTCTCTGGACGCCGTATGTTTGTGAAGCTGAGCTTAGCGCGCCAGAGCGATCCGCGCCGCTTGCGGTCGCCGCCTGGCAGCGCGGCCTCGCCGTTATTGGCTGGCTCTCCCTTGGCATCGCTGGACGGCACAGACTCGGGCGTGCCCAGCTTGAGGCGTGATGGGCGCCGGCGGCGCGGCGGCGCAACTCCAGGCACGTCTGGATCGGAGCCAGCTGCATGCAGGGGCTGGCGACGCGGGTGGCGGAGCTGGTCGGCTGTGGCGGGCGGCGTGCTAAGCATCGTGTCGACGTCGCCGTCCGACAGGCATTCGTGCGCAGCAGCCGGAAACGCCGAAACTGCAGCCGAGCGCGGCGTCAGGGTCAGCGGCGATGCGGCCTGAACCGTCGGCGGCGTCAGCGCGGACAGCTTGCGCGCCAGCTTGGCGCCCTTTGGCGCGGCGAGGGGCGTAGCCGGATCCGGCCGTGCAGGCGCCGACATCGGGGCGCTGGCAAAGTAGTCTTTGGACGATATGCCGACCGGGTTAAGCTTTGGGTGCTTGGGCGGACCCTTGCGGAACATCTTGCCCAACAGCCCGCCGGAGCGCGCGCTGGCTGGCACGGCGTTGGCGTGCTCGAGCGACGGCGGCATGGATATCGGCGTCAGACCGTGGTCTCGGTGGGCCATGCGCGGTTGTGGATGCAGAGATAGAAGACAAAAGAGAAGGGCAGAGATGGCTCGGAGTGTTCCGTGAAAAAGAAAGCTAGGCCGAGTCGTCTGCGGCGGCTGTGCTGGCGACAAACAATGGGTACTGCGCGCGTGCATCCCATCCCCGTTCCGTCCTGAGGCAGACGATCAGCCTTCTTCGCGTGCCAGCCCGATTGTGTCTGGCGGTCTCCACGCACGAGGCACGTGGCCGCCGATCCTCTGCTATCGAAAATTGGCTTTAAAAATTTCAGAAAAATTACGCTGCAAAATGAGGGCCATTACGCAAAGTTCCCGATGACGATCACGTCGTCGTCGTCGTCGTCGTCGTGGGCTAGTGTCGCGCCGGTGCTGCGCGTGGCCGCTTCCTGCTCGGCCTGAAGCCGCCGGGAAATGTCGTCGGCTGTGACGGGCCGTGCCACATACGGCTTCGCAGCGACGGGCCTTGCTGGCGGCGCCACCACAGCCGCCTGGCCCATTTCCTCAACCAGCGCTGCAATATCTTCGTCGCTGGCCGGTGCTGCCGCGCGCGGCGGTTTGCGCGGCACGGCGGCCTGCTGCTTTGTCAGCGCCTCGGCTGCCTCCAGCGTGGGCTTGAAAATGGTCTGGTACTGGTCAACCATCAGCTTGACCAGCGTGACCACGTTTGGCCGGTTCTCGCGGGCGCTGGCCGCCAGGTCCAGCACGCCATTGTCGTCGTCGTCGTCTTCACTGCTGCGTGAGTGTCGTGGAGCCTCTGAAAACCGTGTTACTGAGCACATGGATATGTCGACGTCGGGCTGTGACGAGCGCACAAAGTTAGGCGCCCACGCGGCGGCCAGCCTGGCCGATGTCATGTTGTTGATGCTCGAGTGGTCAGCCACGGCGCGCAGCAGCCCAAACAGCGCCGCCAGCAGTAGCGATACGCATGGTGGATCTGCCAGCGCTGGCAGCACCACATCACGCGCGTACGCCGCCGCCGCGTCGCCCTGCGTGGCTGGATCAGGCATCTGGCGAATGAGTTCGTAGTAGTGTGCAGGAATGATGGGTTGCGGCAGCTCGCGGCACCAGGTCTTGAGCACTGCTGCCGCCACATGCTCGCCCCATACCGCGTATGTCACCGACACGTGTCCCGCCGCCTCATACTGACTGCGCACTTTCTGTAGCGTCGGCGGCGGCGGCGAGCGCCGGAACAGGTCCTGCACCTCGAGCGCGTTTGTGTACAGATAGTCCAGGGCATCGGCCACCGGCGCCGGCAGCCCCAGCTCGCCACGCACTCCCATAAGCCGCTCCAGCGGCACGCCAAAGAACCGGCTTGGCGGCCGCCCGTGCGTTGGCACCCTGACCTCGGTCTCTTTCGTGGCGTTGAACTGGTATACCTCGGGCGGAATATTGATCTGGTTGATGGGCACAGCCTGCGCCAGCTCCGACAGCGTGTCAATCCACTTTACCTTCTTGGCAAACTTTGGGCTCAGCACCGCATTCATGGTCGTCATCAGTACCTGCACCCACTTGAGTGGGTGCACAATGTACAGCGCCTTCAGGTTCTTCTTGTACTTGCGTCCCAGCCGCCGGTACGCCGTAAACAGCCACTTGATGCTGGGATTGTACCGGGCGCTGGCCGCAAACAGCACCACCGTATAGTCGCTCTCGACAAAGTCATCCAGCCGGAACTGTATCAGATTGAGCAGCCGGTCGTAGTCGACAATGTCGGGGTTCAGCAGCCGGCACGCGTAAAACACCAGCATTGGCCGGCTGTCAAAATCCACGCCGGCCTCGCACACCAGCTTCTCGTTGACATACGTCGCCAGCTCACCACCGTCGTTCCCGGCTATCGTCGCCTCGCGAAATGCCTCCGCGTCCAGCCCCAGCACGTCGTCCGACGACGACCCGGCGCGCCGTGGGCCCTGGCTCTCATTGAATACGCGCTTGATGTTGTCGCCCAGCTGGTTGCCAAAGGCATTGAACTTTTTCGCAAAGTCTGCGAACCCGTTGCTCGATTCCATCGTTCGAGTTCAAATGCATAAAAGTCGAGCCAAAAGAGAGGGGAAAAGAGCAACCAATCGCCGCCGCTGCAAGACAGAGCTCTGACAGGAGCGCGTGACGTGGAGCACCCTTCGAACCTTTTCGGCGGTTCGAGAACCACCGTGCACGTTCTGGGCCTACCACAGAAAAAGGCAGCAGCGCATATAAAGCCGGCGGCTGGCCAGACCTCCCTCGCCTCCTCAGCCGTCTGTCTTAAAGCTATTTTTCCACTATACCCGCCATGTCGTTCAACCCCGACGAGTACACTGAAAAGGCGCTCGAGGCGCTCAAGGCCGCCATGGAAAAGGCGAGCGAAAACAGCAACGTCGACGTCTACCCGGCCCACATGCTGCTGGCGTGCTGGGAGCAGGACGACAGCTACCTCAAGCGCATTGTCGACCGTCTAGGCGTGCAGCCGGTGGACTTTGAGCGCGCCATCCAGCGCGCAGTCGTCAAGCTGCCGGCACAAGAGCCGGCGCCGCCGCAGCCCAGCATGAGCCGGAGCATGTACGAGGTCTTTACGCAGGCGAAGAAGGAGATGCAGTCCATGGGCGACTCGCTGGTTGCTGTGGACACGCTTATCGCCGCCATGTCTTACGAGAAGTCCGTCGCCGATATTCTGCGCGCCGCCGGCGTCGACGCCAAGCAGCTTCGCGAGGCCATCAAGAAGGCGCGCGGCTCTCGCAAGGTCGACTCAAAGTCTGCCGAGGCAAACTTTGACGCGCTGAGCAAGTACGCTGTCGATATGATAAAGCAGGTTGAGGCCGGCAAGATCGATCCAGTGATCGGCCGCGACGACGAGATCCGCCAGGTGATTCGCGTGCTGTGTCGCCGTAATAAGTCAAACCCAATCCTTGCTGGCCCTCCAGGCACCGGGAAGACCGCAATTGTTGAGGGGCTGGCCCAGCGGATTGTTGCCAACGACGTCCCGCAGACTCTCCAGACGCATCTGTTCTCGCTCGACATGGGCGCGCTGGTTGCTGGCGCCAAATACCGCGGCGAATTCGAGGAACGCCTAAAGTCCGTTCTCAAGGAAGTGACCGAGTGCGAGGGCGGCGCGATTCTGTTTATTGACGAGATCCACTTGGTGCTGGGTGCCGGCAAGACCGAAGGCGCGATGGATGCAGCGAACCTGCTCAAGCCGATGCTGGCGCGTGGCGAGATTCGCGTCATTGGCGCCACTACCGACGCCGAGTACCAGAAATACGTGGAGAAGGATGCTGCGTTTGAGCGTCGGTTCCAGAAAATCAACGTCAGCGAACCTTCGGTCCAGGACACAATCTCGATCCTCCGTGGCCTCAAGGAGCGCTACGAGAACCACCACGGCGTCCGCGTTTTGGACTCGGCACTGGTGGCCGCCGCGCAGCTGTCGGATCGCTATGTCACCAGCCGCCGGCTGCCCGACAAGGCGCTGGACGTGATCGATGAGGCGATGGCCTGGACGCGGGTGCAGCTGGATTCGCAACCAGAGCAGATTGACCACCTGGAGCGCAAAATTTTGCAGCTGGAGATTGAGCGCACTGCGCTGCAGAAAGAAAAGGGCGACAGCACCAAGAAGCGTCTCGAAGCTGTCGGCAAGGAAATTGCCCATCTTCAAGAGGAGCTGCAGCCGCTGCGCCTGCGCTATGAACAGGAGAGGGGGCTGCTTGACCAGATCCGCGAGAAGAGCCAGAAGAGAGATTCGCTGCTCAACAAGGCCCAGGAGGCGCGTCGCCGTCAAAACCTCGAGATGGCCGCCGATCTTGAGTATGGCGCAATCCCTGACCTCAATGCCCAGATCAAGGTCTTGAAGGCCAAACAGGCCGAGCACGAGGAGATGCTTGCTAGCGGCGAGCTGCAGCAGGAGATGCTTAGCTCGGTGGTCGGCCCTGACCAGGTTGCCGAGGTGATTGCCCGGTGGACCGGGATTCCCGTGCAGCGGCTCACTCAGTCGCAGGTCGAGCGCCTGATGTCGCTTGCGTCGCGGCTGAAACAGTCGGTTGTTGGACAGGACCGGGCGATCGATGCCGTCTCGGATGCCATTCTCCGGTCACGGGCGGGCATGTCACGCGCAAACCAGCCAACCGGCTCGTTCCTTTTCCTCGGGCCCACGGGAACTGGCAAGACAGAGCTGGCCAAGGCGCTGGCGCGAGAGCTGTTCGACAACGAGCGCTACATGGTCCGTCTTGACATGTCCGAGTACATGGAGCAGTACTCGGTCTCGCGGATGATCGGTGCTGCGCCAGGCTACGTGGGCTACGAAGAGGGCGGTCAGCTAACCGAGGTTGTGCGCAAGCGGCCCTACTCGGTGATCCTGTTTGACGAGATTGAGAAGGCCCACCCAAACGTGCTCAACATTCTGCTACAGGTGATGGACGATGGTCGGCTGACCGATGGCCAGGGCCGCGTTGTCGACTTTACACAGACGGTTATCATTCTCACGTCCAACATCGGCCAGGCCCAAATCCTTAAATACACCTCGGAGAACACCTCTGACTACCGGAGCTCGGGCGAGCTGCCAGAGAGCGTGCGCGAGTCGGTGCTCAACGATCTCAAGCACACGCTGCGCCCGGAGCTGCTCAACCGCCTCGACGACATTGTGGTGTTTAACCGCCTGGGCTACGAGAACCTCAGAAGCGTGGTTTACCTGCAGCTCGCGCAAATTGCCAGCCGCCTCGAGGAGCGTGATGTCTCGCTGGCTATGGACGATGCAGCCGTCGACCACGTTCTAAAGGAGAGCTACGACCCCCTGTACGGCGCGCGCCCCATCAAGCGCTTTTTGGAGAAGCACTTGGTTACTGCGCTCTCCAAGGAAATCATTGGTGGCAGCCTTCCAGACCACAGCATCGTCAGTATCACCCATATTGACGATGTCCCAGACGACTTTGTCTTCCAGGTGGATCCCAAGACCGATGCAGACCAGGAGATGGCCGAGTGAGCCCCCCAAACGATTTCCCGGGGTCGACTGGTACTTTGATTGTCTTTCTTCTTTTTGTTTACACTAAATTCCATTAAACAACACAGCAGCTATATTCTTGTTTGCGAATTGCACATCGCCATGGACTCCGAGACGGACCACGCATACGAAGAAGCAGCAAATTCGTCGCTGCTGGATGACGAGCCATCCGAAGCGGCTGACGCCGAGCTGGAGGAGCTCCGGCGTGTGCGGCGAGCGCTAAGCAAAATGAACCAGGGAATCGAAAATGTCCAGCAGCAGATAAAGTACTTTAACAGCAACGTCAGCCAGACCACCCAGCTGCTGGACATTTGGGTGCGTGTGCTGTCGCAAACGATGCACAACCAGCGGTTCTTGCTGAACGAAGACTGGCAGGGCAGCAGCATGGACGCGGCCAAACTCGACGGCCTTATCCAACGTGATATTCAGCGCCAGGAGGCAGTCGAGCGCCAGGCCCGCGAGGCAGAGCTAAAGCGCGAGCAAGAACTTGCCGAAGCTAGAGAGCGGGAAAAGCAGCGGGCCGAGCTGGCGCTGGCGGCTGAAAATGCAAACCGGCTGGCGGCCAGGTCGCGGGCCGGCGGAATGCCCGGGCGCCGCCCGCCACCAGGCCCAGCGGCCCGTGGCCGGGGCGCTGCGGCAGGCGTCAGACGTGGTGCAGGACCAAGCACCCGCGGGCGTGGGCGTGGGGGCTCTTCCATACCGCCAGCCACAAGCAGCCGGATCCGACCGCCACGTTAGTCGGAAGCCAAACCAAAATGTTTTATTTCCGTACGACAGAGGCATCCGCCTGAATATATAATAGCAGCGCGCAAGCAGAGAACATACAGCACCTATTCTGAACGGCCATACCCGCCACCGCCCGGGGTCATGATCACAATGTGGTCGCCAGGCTGCACAAACACAGAGTTCTTGCCGCCAATGTTTAGCAGCTGCGCAGTCTTGCCGCTTCGGCAGCGCTTCCAAAGGTTAAGGCCGCAGGCGCCATTGCCACCTCCATTGAGACCCGGGGGCGGGAACGCGCGCCGCTCGGTTAACAACGAAACGCTCATCGCCTCCAGAAACTCGATATCGCGAATGCAGCCACTGCCGCCAGGGTGCATACCGCTACCGCCGCTGCCTTCGCGCAGCGAGAACTGGTGAAGAAGCACAGGATACCGGCGCTCGAGGATCTCGGGATCGGTGATCTTGGTGTTGGTCATGTTTGTGTGTACACCGTCCTGGCCCCTGGGCCAATCGCGCCCGCCGCCATGGCCGCCCGCAATAGTCTCGTAGTAGCCCCAGCCTTCGTAACGCACGCCGTTCTCCTCGATGGCGGGGATGCCGAACGTGAGATTGTTCATGCACCCCTGCGAGGCAGCTGCGACGCCGAAAGTTGCCAGGATAACGTCGCAAAGTCGCTGCGATGTCAGCACGTTGCCGCCAACCACCGCGGCAGTCGGTGACGGCGACAGCAGCGAGAACTCGGGGATTACCACCTTCACTGGCGCCAGGCAGCCCTGATTGAGCGGGAGGTCGCTCTGCACCATGCATCGGAGGCAATAGATGATGGCGCTGTGCGTCACCGACGGTGGCGCGTTGGTGTTGGCGTAGACCTCGGGTGATGTGCCGGCAAAGTCAAACAGCGCGCTCCCATCCTCGTCGATATCGATGCGGAGGTTTATCTTGCTGCCGTCGTCCATAAAGTCGTAGCCCACCAGTTGACTTGCCCCCTGCTTCGCGCGTGTCTCTTTGAGCAGTGCACGCACGGCTGCCTCAGCGGTGCGTTGTATATGTGCCATATACTCCTGCACAACCTCCAGGCTGTACTCTGCGCAGAGCTGGCCCAGCAGCGCAATTCCGCGGTAGTTGGCAGCAATCTGTGCCTTGAGATCCGACAGCACATCGCGGTAGTTTCGCGTGCCGCTGCAGCCGGGATGCTGTGCTGGCTCTTCGAGCAACATGCGACGCACGTCGCTCTCTTGGAACTCGCCCGCATCGACAATCTTCATGCCCATGCTGCTTGCACCCTCCTGGAACAGCTCGCGCGACGTCGGCGGCATGCTTCCAGGCGAAATGCCCCCAATGTCGGCGTGGTGGCCGCGGGACGCCACAAAGAATATGACTCGGCCATCACGAAACACTGGTGAAATGATGGTGATGTCTGGCAAGTGTGTGCCGCCGGCCTGCGGATGGTTCACTAGAATCACATCGCCCTCGTGAAGCCTGTCGCTGAAGCGCTCCAGCTGGAACTTCACCGCGTGGGACATGGAGCCCAAATGCACTGGTATATGCGGTGCATTGGCTACAAGGTTGCCGTGCTGGTCAAACAGCGCGCAAGAAAAGTCCAGGCGCTCCTTGATGTTGGTGCTTACGCTAGTCTTCTCCAGTGTCCGGCCCATCTGCTCGGCGATGGACATAAAGCGGTTTGCCAAAACGGACAGATGTATCGGATCGACTTCAGTCGATACGAGGCGTGTGCCTTCATTTGCCGCCAATGTGCTGTCGAGCACAAGCTGTGTCGAGGTAACCGTCGCCGTCCAGCCAGGCTCAACAAGTACCGTGCTGTTGCGGTCCAAAATAATCGCTGGCCCCGGAATCACATCACCAGGCTCCAAATGACCGAGCTTGAGGACTGCGGTTGGGCGGGAGCCACCCTGGAAGTACACTGGCACCGTTTCAACAAATGCCCGATGTGTACTGGGCGTATCCAGCAGCCTGCACTGCAGTGATTCGAGCTCGTCGTACACCTGGCCGGCCCTGACCTCGGCCAGCCTGCCGACAACCCGCACGCGCAGGTCGTCAACAATGACTCTCCGGTCGCGTAGAACAAAGCCAAACTCGCGCTGATGCATGCTCTCAAAGCGGGAAAGATAGTCGCCAGCAGCAGCTTCTGGGACCATGATGGACGTGTCGGTTCCATCATAGCGCATGTTTAGAAAGCGCTGGACGCGAATTTGCGATTCGGAAAATCCCTGCTGGCTAAGCTTGCTGTGACCGGCACTGCTCAGCTCCTCCAAACGAGCAAGCAGCGGTGGCTGCGTTTCGGCTGACCAAGTTGCAGCTGCTGGTGACTGCTCTTCATGAACAACCTCAGACAAGCCTAGACCGTACGCCGAAAGCACCGATGCCAAGCGGTGAACAAAAACGCGACGGATGCCCAGGTTGGCGGCCACGGCACATGCATGCTGTCCGCCAGCGCCGCCAAAGCAGGCCAGTGCGTGCTTCTGGACGTCGTGACCCTTTGCCTCGGTCAGCGTACGGATGGGCCGACACATGGTCTCGTTGGCCACCTGCAGAAACCCCAGTGCAATCTCTTCAGCCGTCTTATCTCGAGGTGCTGCGCCTGACAGCATGTGTCTGGTGCGCATCTCGCTGTTAATCTGCTCAGCCATTTGCTCAAACAGGGAGCGTGTCGTGTCGGCGTCCAGCGGCTGGTTTTCGTTTGGACCAAAGATATGCGGAAAATGCTCGGCACGCAGTCGCCCCAGCAGCAGGTTGGCGTCCGTTATGCATAGAGGTCCGCCATTGCGATAGCATGCCGGGCCGGGGTACGCACCAGCACTCTCGGGACCAACCACCATCAGTCCGTTGCGGAAGAACAGCCGCGATCCGCCACCCGCAGCAACGGTATTAATGTCTAGCTGCGGCGCTTGAATGGTGACGCCCGCGGTCGTGGTCTCGAACACATGCTCAAGCTCGCCGCCAAACCGACTCACATCGGTACTGGTACCGCCCATGTCAAACCCGACCACACCTACTGGCTGTGATGGACTGAACGACGTTACCGAGTAGCCGACCACCCCTGCTGCTGGGCCCGAAAGAATCGCCCGCAGCCCTGAAAAGTGCTCGACTGGCGCCAGCCCGCCGTCGGACTGCATAAAGTCGACACGGATGTCGCTAAAACCTGCATCAAATTCCTTAGCAAAACCATCGACATAGCGCCGAATGCCCGGCGTCAGGTAGGCATCCGCAGTCGCCGAGTGCGCGCGCGGCACAATCTTGATCATTGGGCTCAGCCGCGACGATAGCGTAACGTGCGTGAACCCAATTTCATTGGCAATCTGTCCAATCTTCTCTTCGTGCTCAGCAAACGTGTAGGCGTGCATCAGGCATATGGCCACACTGCGGATGCCTGACTCGAACACCTGCTGTAGCTGCTGCCGCACTGCGGCCCAGTCGGGAGTCTTCAGCACGCGAACGTGCTCGCCCGACCTTCCCACCACAATGTTGTCGCCGTCGTGGGATTCGCGTGGCGCTGGGCGCGGGTCCATTGCATAACCAACTAGCGTCACACGTTCATCGACCTGCACTACGCGCTGGTACAGCACTTCGGGCTTGGCGATTGCCAGGTCGAATATCCTGGGCCGCGCCTGGTTTCCGATTTTCAGGAGATCGTGGAACCCCTGCGTGACAACCAGCGCGCACGGCTCGCCCTTGCGTTCCAGCAGCGCGTTGGTTGCAACCGTGGTGCCCATGCGGATTGATTCGATGTTGCTCGTGTCCAGCGGCGCGTCGCGCGGGTGGAGGCGACCGGTGGCTAGTTCCAGGATGCGCCGGATGCCCTCGCGCGGCGCATCGGGATAGTGCGCCGGGTCTTCTGAGAGTAGCTTGACTACGACTATTCTCTCCTCTGACGGGTCTGCAGCTGTGGGCTCGACCGGGAACACGCCGATGCAGTCGGTAAACGTGCCGCCTCTGTCAACGCTAATCCGCACCCGGTGCTTGCCATTGCACGAGCTGGGGAGCAAGCGGCTGTCGGTTGAATCCATAGCAAACACGTTGGTTCTGGCTTGATAAGAGTGCTCTGCGTTTAGAGTGCAATATGCCGGAGGTGGAGAAGAAAACCGCCGAGATTCGTGTCTCCACTTCGACGGGGAAAGATCCATCGCCATCACGTGCGCACAGACATAACTGCGCGATGCAGTTTCTCCGGCTCCGCATGCCTGTATGGGTGCAGACTTGCTTGCAGCAGGCGTGCGGTTGAGTATCTTTTGATCACCTTTTTTTAGACACGAACGTAGCAATGTTTAGAAGTTTCGGATGGTTGGCGCTGCGACGCACTGTGCACGGGGTGCGCCTCGGGGCGCTGTGTCGACCACACCTACAGCCCTGTCGAGCCGCCGGGCATCTGCGCCTCAAGACGACCAGTGCTCCAGGTATCCAGCCAGCCGCCCTGCCCACGGCTGCAAGCAATCCAAAGGAGGCGCGGCTGCTGATCGGCTTTACGTGTAAGGTGTGCAACCACCGACAGCACAAGACAATGTCCAAGAATGCCTACCAGAACGGCGTGGTGCTGATTCAGTGCGATGGCTGCAAGAGCCGCCATCTGATTGCTGACAACCTGGGCTGGTTCCGCGATAAGAGCGTGAACATTGCGGATCTGATGCAGGAGAAGGGCGAACAGGTGCGCGAGCTCAAGAGCATGGACCTGCTCGACGACATTGAGGCTGGCCAGGTTCAGCAGGCGCTGAGTGATCACGGCCAGAAAAAGTAAATCTGCTGATCTCACTGGAGCTGTCTCCATAGCGGAATCTGGCCAGAAATTTTCTCTTTCTTCGCGATTAGCAGCACACCTTGTTGTAGTTTTAAATATACCCGACTTCCTTAGTTCGCGTGCCAACCGCAGAGCAAAGCGCCAATGAATTGGACAGTGCAGCGAACCGGAGCAGGCGCTATTGGCATGGTGCTGGCCCGCAGCATGCTACAGACAGTACCAGCCCAGGTTGGCGTGCGGCTCCAAACAACGAAAGTCAGAAAGCAACCGGCCGTGGATCCGGTGCAGATGCGGCGCGAGCTGAAGCGCAGGGACCCTGGGCGGGGCCGGCAGTCAGTTGCGCAGGACATCAGCCTGGAGCCAACAAGGGTGGTCCGCATATCCAACTTGCCTCTGGGCACAACTGCTAGTGATATCCGGCACTCGATCGGCCCGCACGGATCGGACACGGCCAAGATCAGCTCACTGCACTTTGAGTTTGACTATCAGCTCCGGCCGCTGCGCTCGTGCCGGGTGTTGTTTTTTAGCCAGGACGATGCGGCCAGGTTTGCGCTGCAGATCAACCGGAGTCAGTTTGCCGGATATCGGCTTCGCACCGACTTTGTGCGCCGAAGTATGGTGCCCAATCCCACCCGGGACAAGTACGTTGGCAGTTCGCTGGGGCGGGTGGTCTTTCTGTATGGGTACCCACAGCATGTGCACCAGTACCAGATCCGCGACTTCTACCGCGAGTATGATATTGTCGACACTACGCTGCCCGGCGTGCAGCAAGCGCCGCAGCTCGGCGATACATTTCTAGTGCGGCGGGGCGCATTCTTGCTCCATTTTACCACCGAGGCCGAAGCACGGCGGTTTGTGCGCGACGTGTACGGCAGCGTGTACACATCCAAGGGCGAGAACAGCGACGAGGCAGCGCAGGAGTACACGCTCAAGGCGATTCTTTTGCAATAAGGCATTTATCGATAACGAATAGAAGAAACGGGCTGGTTCTGGGTGGAGAGGAACAGTTTTTTCCCTTGGGGTTGGGCCGCTCAGGCGGAGCCTTGCCAGAACTGGCGCACGTACTGGGCGTTCCAGTTGCGGGTCTCGCCGTTGCCCAGATAGGTGCCCTCAATGTCCTCGGCCTGCGGCTGGTTCTTGGCAATGGCGGCATCGTTGCCCTTGTACGCAAACTGCGTGGCCAGGTACAGCCAGTTGACAGACTGGAACGGCGTAAAGTACTGCTGGCGCTTGCTGTCCTGCGCCTTGGTGCGCAGCTCATTGACAAACGACTCGTAGTAGTCGTTGTCAGTGTACAGGCGGGCCAGTGCGTCAGCCACGCCCTGTGTGTTGCCGCGCTCAACCAATATGCCGGTCTTGCCGTCCTCAATCTGCAGCGGAATGCCGCCCGAACGGTATGCAATGACCGGCTTGTACTTGGCCAGCGACTCGGTGACCTTGACCTCAAAGCCCTCGCGGTGCGACAGCTGCAGCGCACAGAAGGACGAGCGCAGCAGCGCGCACAACAGCTGATCCGACGCTGGCAGCCGCGCAACGCAGATGTCCTTGGCGTAGGGCAGGTACTCGGGCTGTGCCAGCATCTCAATGATTTGGTCGTAGATGACAGTGCCATCGGGGTCATCAATGCTGCCGTGGCCGCAGATAACAAGCTGCGGGTGCTGGTCGGCATCCATGCCCGTGGCCGCAAGGCGCTCGCGGAACAGGCGGTACGACTCAATGACGTCAGGGATGCCCTTGGCTGGGTCAAAGCGTGCAATCTGGATGACGTAGGGGCGCTCGGTCGAGATGCCAGGGCTGCCCTGGTCCTCGGCACAGCGGTTGAACACGCGGCGGTAGTACTCGAGGTCGGTGGCATTCATCTTCTTGTTGAGCCCGTCCAGCTCGTCAGTGGCGGCCGGCATCAGTGCAACCTTGGCGTGCGGGACGCGCGGCGGGATGAACCCGGCCACCGGGTGCGAGATGAACAGATCCGACTTGTTGATGAATCCGCCCCACAAAAAGTCCCACAGGTCGTGCTGCATCGAGCCCGCCACTGACGCCAGGTCCGCGCGGATCTCGATGTGCGAGCGGTACAGAATGCGCGCAGCCGGGTTGAGCTTGCGGATGCGCGGGATAATGGCCGACACCTGCGGGTCGTCCATGATGATGACGTCGGCGTTGTCGACCACGCCCTTGCCCTCGCCCCAGTAGTTGTCAAAGTTCTGCTCGCACCACTCAATCCACAGCTCCTTGTCAGCCTTCTGCAGGCGGTACTGCTCGTCGTCCGTGACGCCCTGGAACACGTTGTGGAACTTGCGCTTGGTAATGACAAACACGTCCGGGTTCGGCTTGGCCACAAACCAGCGGCAGTCAACACCCAGCAGCCGCATAAGGCGGATTGTGGCATGGCGCATCAGCGCCACGCCGCCGCCCTGCGGCGTCGAGTTGAAGAACAGAATCTTGAGCTGACGGCGCTTGCACTCGGCAGCCAGCTCGAGCAGCTTGTCCCACGTCGGCTTGTCGGTGGTCTGCTCAAAGTGCTTGAGGTCGACCATGTGGCAGTGATTGTCCATATCAACCAGCACCTCGTTGGTGTCCGGATCCACAGCAATACGCGGGATGCTGCCGGGAAACTGCGGTGTGAACCAGTCGTACACCTTGCGCGCTGCCGACGCCGCTTCTTCGTTGAGCGACAGCCCGCGCAGCTTGTAAATGCACGGCGTCGCGTCCAGGTCAAACCAGAACCGGGTGCACATCTCGCGGATCGGATCCTTCAGCGCCGGGTGCTCGGCAACCACGCTGGCTGTCTTCTCGTCGCAGCCGACGCATACGGCCTGGATGCGGAAGTTGTGCGACGTCGAATAGTCACGCACTGTCTGGATGATGCTGTCAAAGAGCTCCTTGAGCTGGTCGACTCGGGTGACAGTGGCGCTGGCACAGAACGTGTCCTCGTGGCTGACAAACTCGTTCCCATCGTAGCTTGAGCACGCCCAGTCAAACAGGCCCTCGTCGGTGTACGACACCGCAACCCCCAGGTAGATGGACTTGCCGATGGCCTTCTTGCGTGCCAGAATGTAGCGAGGCGATCCGGCCTCGAGGATGCTGAACTTGCGGCGGGTTTGGGCCATGGCTGCAGCAGAGTCAGAACAACGTGGATTTGATAGCGCTTATCAAGCGGAAGTGTGTGGAAACCAGAGAAAAAACCGCGGGGTGGTGGGCGAAGCAAAGCAGAGAGAGGATCTGGCCGACCGGGGGTCCGGGCGCCGCCATATTTAAGCAATCAGGGCGATTGGACAGGCGCGGGTGAGGGCACTGGAATCGCGAGGCGCAAACCTGCCCATTGTGTGCGTTCCAACCTGCCTGGCGGACTCGCAACACGTTCAGCCGCGGGTCAGGGGCCGGCGCATGCAGTTTTACAAATGCACGCACGCACCAGCAATGTGCGAGCGCAGCGCAGCAGCGCCGCTGGAGCATACTGCGCGCAGTAGATGGCTTGAGCACCACGAGAGAGTAGTGTCCTGAGCCACTGCGAGCCGAGTTGCGTTTGGGCCTGAGCGCGCACTGGAGGCAGCCACACAATCCCAGCGCACAATGTATTCCTCTGCCTGTGGGCATCGGCCCAGATTACACCCGCAGTAGTTGCTGGCGGGGGCCGGCAACCCGGGCTGGAATGCAACATGTATGGGGGACGGCGGTGCATGCACGCGCGTTTATCGATGCCCCGGCGGCCACACAGGCTGGGCCACGCGCTCGGCTGACTTGGCAGCGATGCTTGCCCAGATATGCTCGTGCGCGGCGGACAGTGGTGGGAAAGTCGCCGGATCTGGGCACGCCACCTGCTGGCAATTCTGGAATTGCCCGCATCTCTCGGGCAGGACGCCGGGGCTCATGCGACCAGCACGTCCTGTGCAATGACATTACCGTGCACTTGACGCCAGCCCATCGCCTCTTTTCTCCTCCCTCCGTGGCCAACCAAAGCCCGTTCCGGTGCATGGCCGATGTTGTCCGCTGCTGGCCAGCTCGGTGTTGGCTAGCGACGCCCGAATCCGGCCAGACAGCTAGCCGCAACCCGCGCCAGCTGCACTAGCTCTGGAGAATAATGATGTGCGCTCGCAACAACGCATTGCATGTGCACCACAATTATTTCTAACGCAGATTTCACACCGCCGCTTGACTATTGTCGGTCGCAACAATGGTGCTGGCCGCTCGCAAGCGCCCCGACCAGCCGTGATGGCCACGATGGCCAGTGGCGTCATCACCGCCTGCCCATACCCGAGCCAGCTCAGGTCGAGCCACGCCCGCCCGAGCCGTCTTGGCGCCTGTCACCTGATTTACTCCGCATCTTTCTACTCATTCTTTTCCAGCATGCGGAGCCTCTTTAGGGGGGCACCTGCTGTCGCACATTTGCTCTTTTACTCGCCTTTGACAAGTGTCATTTATTTCCTCTAGTCTGCAGCTTTTGCCCGCAATCTCCGCGCATTGGTCTCCATCCGATTACTCGATATATCGCCACCAGATTTGCCACTGGCCACTCCTCCCGGCGAGATAGCGCACAATGAGCCAATACCAGTTCTCGCTACGCATGGGCGACCGCGTAAAGGCCGAGCAGGAGGTGATGACCTCGGTGCGCAAAGCGACCAACACCGACGAAACCGCGCCCAAGCGCAAACATGTCCGAAGTATGCATCCGCCGCTCTGCGCGGGCGGGCCCGCGCGAATTTACCTTCATCTGCATGCGCTGGCGCGAGCCCTGCTAACTATATGCCTTATCGCCCATCTGTAGACTGCATCGTGTTCACGTGGGACTTTAAGACGTCCATGCCGGTCTGGGAGTGCATGAAGTCTCAGCCGCTAAAGGCAAGCGAGGTCCAGTGTTACAAAGCAATTATTACCTTGCACAAGGTCATCCGCGAGGGCCACCATGTCACCATCCAGGAGGCCTTGGCGCAGACCAAATTCCTTGAAGACCTGGCTCACGGGCTGGGCGGCGGCGTGTACACTGGCTGGCAGAACTACAGCGTGCTTATCCGCGCGTACATCAACTTTCTGCTGGCCAAGCTCGAGTACCACCGCCTGCATCCCGAGTTCAACGGCATGTTTGACTACAAAGAATACGTCAGTCTACGTGGTACCAACGACCCCAACGAGGGCTATGAGACCATCGCAGACCTGATGAGCCTGCAAGACCGCCTGGACGAGTTCCAGAAGCTGGTGTTTCGCAACTTTCAGCCGGCGTCAAACAATGAGTGTCGGATTGCCTCGCTGGTGCCGCTGGTCGAAGAGAGCTACGGTATTTACAAGTTTGCCACGCATATGCTCATCGCGATGCATCAGCGCGTCGATGGCGCCGAGCAGGCGCTGGAGCCGCTGCGCAAGCGCTACAATGCGCAGCACTACGCTTTGAGAAAGTTCTACTACGAGTGCTCCAACTTGCGTTACCTGACCAGTCTCATCAACGTGCCACGGCTGCCGCAGCACCCAGTCAACTTGTTTGGCGACGACTTTGTGCCGTCGCCGATCACCGACCGCCCGGAGTCTACGGACGGCCGGGGCGCGTCTACGCCGGCGCTAGCCAGCGCATCGCGCTCGACGCCGACGATTGACCTGGAGGCTGAGCGCAAGGCGGCCGAGGAGCTGCAGCGCAAGCAGCAAGAGGAGGAACGGCAACAGAAACTGCTGATCCAGCAGCAGATAGAGATTCGGCGGCGGCACGAGGAAGAGGAGCGGCAGCGACAGATGGCAATACAACAGCAGATGGAGCAGCAGCGCGCAGAGCAGCAGCGACAGCTGGAAGAGCAGCAGCGGCAGTACGAAGAGCAGCAGCGCCTGCAGAAGCAGCGCGAGCAAGAGCAGCTGGCCAAGCTCCAGCAGGAGCAGCTTCAGCGGCAGGTGCAGGGCAAGATGCAAGAGCTAGAGCAGCAGATACTCCTGATGCGCGGTCAGCACGAGCGCGATCAGCTCACGATCACCCAGTACAATCAGCGCGTGGGGGCGCTGGAGGATCAGATCCGGCAGCTGCAGCAGTTCCAGCAGCAACAGGACGCCAGCAAGGACGAGCTGATTCGGCAGCTACAGGAGCAGATCGAGCAGTGGCGGCAAAAGTACGAGACGCTGGCCAAGCTCTACGCACAGCTGCGCCAGGAGCACCTGGATCTGCTGGGAAAGTTCAAGCAGGCGAATCTCAAGGCCAACAGCGCAGCCGAGGTGATGGGCAAGATGGATCGGCTGCAGGCCGAGATGCGACGCAAGAACCTAGAGCTGGCCGATATGATGCGCGAGCGCGACAAGGCGCTGGCAGACCTGCAGCGACTCGAGAACAGCCGTTCCGACGAACTGGATCGGCTTCGTAATGAACTTGAGGATAGCCAGGACCGCGAGCGCGAGCTGAATCGCAATCGCGGATCCGAGGCGCAGGATATGCTGCGCAAGTTCAACGACCAACGGGACGAGCTCCAGCGCGAGCTGGATGCGCGTGCTGCCGAGGCCGATCGACTGCGGCGGCAGCTGGACGACTTGCGCGGCGAGCATGAGGGTCTGCGGCAGACCAAGGACGACGAAATTGCCGTATTGCAGGCAGGCATGGACCACAGCATCGTGGCGATGGCCAATCTGAAGAAGCAGGTTGGCGGGAATCAGGGCGACTTGCAGCGGCGACTGGATGCGGTGTTGTCCGAGCACGCGCTGAAGCTCAAGCGCATTTTGGACTCCATTCTGCGGTCGTGTGCCGACAAGGCTGACGAGGCCGTGTTCAACCTCAACGACCCCGGAAACCCTGGCAACATGACAGCCACCGTCGAGCACGTGCTGGCCACGATCGAGCAGGTACACGACCTCAGCAAGACGCTAGCGGCGTCGTTTGCCGGATATCTGACCAACCCCGACGGCGACCAGGCACAGGTAATTGCAGCGGCTGTGGGGCTATCAAACGGGCTCGAGCACTTGCTGGCCAACATGAAGGGCGTGTCGCGGTTTGCTAGCGGCGAGGACGCAGTTGAACGCATCATCAAGGCGTCGCGCCAGACGGCACTGGTGGGCCGCCAGTTCTTCACCAAGGGCCAGTCGGGCGCCATGGACCAGCTGCTGGCGTCGGAGCGTCACGGCGTCATTCTGGACACCAACCACGAACTGCAGCAGGCCCTGGGGACCCTGACGACCTTGGCTGAGAGTCTGGTGCGCCGCGATACCAAGGTGTCAGTGACCAGTTCACGCGAGGACATCTCGGACTTGGTCGAGCGCGAAATGCTCAATGCAGCGCGCGCTATTGACGATGCGGTCGCGCGGCTGCAGGCGCTGGCCAACCAGCCACGCGACACGTCGCTCAGCGACCGCCAGGTGCAGGTCCACGACGCCATCCTCGACTCGTCCATGGCCATGACCAATGCCATTGCCCAGCTGATCCGCGCGGCCACCGCGTCGCAGCAGGAGATTGTTGCACAGGGCCGCGGGTCCAGCACCAAGGAGGCGTTCTACAAGAAGAACAACCGCTGGACCGAAGGCCTGATCTCAGCAGCCAAGACTGTGGCCGTGGCCACCAACACGCTGGTCGAAACTGCCGACGGCGTTATCAAGGGCACGCGCTCGCTGGAGCACCTGGTTGTGGCCGCGCGCGAGGTATCGGCGGCCACCGTGCAGCTTGTGGCCGCTGCACGCGTCAAGTCGCACTTCAACTCGCGCACACAAGAGCGCCTCGAGCTGGCTGCAAAGGCTGTCACCGAAGCCTCAGCGCACTTGGTTCGCGCTACGCAGCGTCTGACCGAGAAGGAGGAGACTCAGGCGACCGAGGACTACGACAGGCTCAGCAACCTCGAGTTCAAGAGCAAGGAAATGGAGCAGCAGGTGCAGATCCTTCAGCTTGAGAAGGAGCTGGTCGGTGCGCGTCGCCGTCTGGCCGAGATGCGCCGCCACGGTTACCACGCCGAGGAGGACGACTCGGACTAGGTTTTTATGTTTATGGCAATGACAATCTTTCTTTATACTTTATTGATGCACTACCGGTTCCACAAGCACCGGCGGAAAGTCTAGAATTCCTTGCGGGCGCGCTCCACGCTGATGTTGCGACTGCGCTTGGGCCCACCGTCCTTGCCTGCGTTGCGGCCGCGGTGCTGCCGGCGCTTCTTGAGCCCACCGGGCGCGGATAGCGCTGCGTTGGCATGTGGAAGCGATAGCGACGGCGGCGTCGCGCCGTTTAGAGCAGCTTGATCTGGCGGCCGCAGGCCAGGAAGGCCACCGTGAACTCGTGACAGCCCCGGTAGCATTGGGCCGTCGGCACGCTTTCCCGGAGCCTGGCCTTGTACTGGCGGCGGCGGCGGCTGCAGCAAAGGCCCGCGCTCGACGGCCATGGTGCTGTGCGGACGTTTCTGGGCACCAATTGCAGCCCCAGGCTGGCCTTGCGATTGCGGTGGAACAAATGTCGTTTGTGGTTGCTGCTGGCCAGCGACTGGCGGCAGCATCGACTCAGTGCGCTTAGGAGACCCGTTGCGAGCCGGGGCGGCCGTAGTTGCCTTGTCATGTTTCAAAGCCGCTTCGAGTGCAGGCAGTGCGGCCTTGGCCTCGATATCCTCAATCTGTGTCTCTGCTACTGGTATGCCGGCGTCAAGAGCCGCCAGGACCTTGTCGCAGTACCTTACCCACCTCGCAGAATGCTCCCGTTGCAACGGAGCTGATGGGGTCGCCCGAGTGCGCTCGATGGCAGCGTCTCTGACTACGCACACCAGCTGCGCACAGTCTTGACGGATCAACGAAAACGCCGCGCCCACCGCGCTGACGGCCTGCAGCATGGCATTGCTCACGGCAAGCTGCTCGGCAACTGCCGTACCAGCCAGCTGCGCCAGTGTGGTCTGAACGTGCGGCAAAATCACCTCCTTTGCCATGCCTTCGTTGGCAGCAATCGGGTACTTTGTCACGATAGCAGCGGCCAGGCGCACGGCAAATAGCTGCAGTGCCGGCGCCGATTGCATCAACAGCTCGGGAATAAATTCCGAACACGCATGCATTGATGGTACATGTGCAACCATATCGGCAATCGCGCTGACATCATACGCCTGAAAGTGCACGAGCTTTTGGATGGTCCGCTGCTCCAGGAACCGTGCGTGGATAAATTCATACATTAGCCACCGCACGTCCGCATTGCTCACGCGCGCTGCCGCCTCGATCAGCAGTTGCACCGCGCTGGACTCCTGTAGCTGTAAGATCGCGCTCAGATGCGCCTTCTGCAGAGCGCCATTGTCTCGGTGCCGCAGCGCAAATATCCGCCGCAAAGCCGTGCGCGATTGCACTAGCGCCTCAGCCAGAACCGCCAGCAGCACATCTGTCAAATCTGCCGACCCAAACACGCGTGCATCCACTCGAAGCACAACCAACGGATCCAGCCAAATGTCCTGTGCCGCCAGTTTGGGCTTTGTCTGCTCTGACGCCGAGCGCCACGCCCCAGCAGTGACAGCGGATACGCGATGTGGGTTAAGCGCGTGCTGCGCGTACCATGCCCGCCTAATCCGCGCCGTGAGCTCCTTGCACTCAACGCCGGCAATCGCCACTCGACACAGGCGTGCTGCGAACAGGTCGCAGGTCTCCATGCGCACTGAAGCCGGATATCCGCTGTACTCTTCGATGGCTTGTAGCAGCCGTTTCCACTGCGCAGTGTCCTCGGCGGCAGGGTTAATTTCGATGCTTTTTATCAGCTGTCGCGCTCGATTTCCTGCGTCCCAATGCGATATGCCGTGCGGCGAAGATGCAGTGCCTGAATCGCCAATGCTACCCGCAATTTCGCGTTGCAGGACCGACACCACGTCTAGCTGGTCTGGAAACTGCGCTGTGGCCATCGCTAGCAGCTCTGGCCATATATGCTGGTATTCAAAGGTTCGGCCGACGCACTGCAGAATCCATGCTACTGGTAACGCGTCCAGAAGCTCATCGGAGTATTCGCCACGTTGCACAACCGAGAATGCTCGCTGAATCGGGCTGGAACGCCCCGTGCCCGATCGCGGCTGCGGCGTTTGCGAGCTGGTGCTGTTGGTGCGGCTCACTGATGTGCCCAGCGACCCGTTCCACGGCTGGATTCCGTTGCCGGCAGGCGCATCTAGCGACGGCCGCTTCCCAAAAGATGAAGCTCCCATCGCCAGCGGCTTTGGCTGCTCGGCCAGTTTAGAGCAATAGTGCAGTATATACAGCAAGCAGAGCACTTGCGTTGGCGGTGCGCGTTGCCCCGACGGATCTCGAATTTGCTCTGGAGCAAATGCCCTCCAAATAAATGCCTCGGGAATCGGCGTGATTGCCGCCGAACCGAATAGCGCTGAAACGTAGGCCTGGATCAGCCCGCCCAGGTTATTGGCCGCCGCTGTGTCCGCGGATTGGACTAACTGGCAGATCCACGGTCTGATGTCCACGCCCGCGTTCTGGAATAACGAAGCTTGGAGCGAATACAGCACTGCATCGACGTATAACGCCATGTGCCGCGGTCCATGTTGTACGGCGGAGAGCTTTTGCGTCAGCAGCCGTCGGGCGAGATTTGCGCTCGCAAAAAACGGTGCGCCGGACTGGGCGATAATGTCTTTCAGGCAGAACAGCCGCTCGTGAGGAAAGTTTACCTCCATACCCAGAGTGTTCGCCACGAAGCTGCCAATTTCGCGGATGCGGTCCGTTTTGAGCAAAGCCAAGATGCAGTCCAGCTGATTGGCAGCGGGGGTGCCCGCCGCACTTGACAGCAGCTCGAGCGTGTCCTGCGCCATCGCTTCTGTGCTAAATCCCACCATTACCAGCAACAGTGCCACGCAGAGCATCGAAGCCTGCGAATCGATGGCAGCGGCCACTGCTCGTGTAGCAAATTCAAAGTCGGCGCGCTGGGCATCCAACCGCAAGTAGCTGGTCAGCCCGGAAACTACGCGCGCATATGTTGGAGCATGTTGCTGGCGCTCGCCAGCACCCATCCGGCTGAATCGCTGGTAGAGTGCCCTGCGTATGTCGTCGCCTGCCGTCGCATATTTTGGTCGTGATCCGCTGGCTCGCTTGCCGATCCATGATGGCGCGTCGGCGTTAAATATATCGTCCAAGAACCGTACCATCAGGGTGGCGTCAGTATTAGCCTGCAGCAGCGTGGCAACCATTCGGAACATCACGCCTGGCAGCACGTGGTGCCGACGCAGTCCGGATATAACCAGCCCAGCGCTATGGTCATTGCTAGCAGCAATGGTTTCGATGATGCCCTTGATATCCACCTTGTATAAATCGGGTAGCGCTGAATATGCACTCAAAAGCGTGCTCAGCGCCGCACAACGCATGTCAGTACTGGTCGAGGGAGCGCGGCGGAACGCTGCCTCCAGAGTTTGCTTGCCGCAATCAATAAATACCAGGCCGCGCACCGAGACATCAAATTGGTCCCACAGCAGTGCACAGTGCTCAAGGATCTCCTCCATAACGGGCGAAACCAATGCTTGCACATACGCAACTGGATCGGCCCCAGCATCAGCGGCTAATGCGGTTGGTACTTGGCTAAGCGCGCTCTGTGCTGTATCCTTGTTTACGATTAGTAGGGAGCATTTGGCTTTGAGCTCGTTCCAGAGTGAATTGAGGCTGCGATCGAGTCGGATTTGGGCGTTTGTCGAGCTTTGCACTGTACGTTTGAGCTCGAGCAGCTCGTATATCCGGGGCGTCTTGTCAAGAAGGTCGTGTAGCTGCGTTAGCACCAGCCGAACGCGTCGCCGAATCGGCCCAGAGATCAAGTCGCCAATATCGGCCGCCGACTACACGGTACCAATACATATCAATACAAATGGTTAGCGAGTTCAAGTTGTTTACACACCGGGGCCGTAACTAGCGGGAGGTTGCTGGCCAAACATTTGTTTATCCTTAATGCCGGGTGATTGTAGACACGTTACCTGTTCCACCACGCTTGCGGGCTGCTTGCGCCGGGCGGTCCAGTGCAGGCGTGCCTCGCGGGCCACGGCGGCATAATCGTCGGGAGATGAAAGTGGCTGGTTGTCGTCGATCACAGATGCATCGGCATTGGATGCCAATGCGCTACTAATAGTGGAGCTCTGCAGCGACGGAGGAATAAGTGTCGCTGCTTCGCATAGCGATGAGTCCGCCGCTGGGAGCAGCGGCGAAGCGAGTCGCATCCCTTGAGCGCCAAAACCGTTTGCAATCACGCACCCGTTATTTACGCTGCCGCTTGCCCCGGCATCGCCAGGGTTCGCACCAACCCCAACACTGCCGCTCCCAACAACCTCATCCTCTTCATCCGAGGAGTGGCCAAACAGCGGGTGTGCAGGGCCAGGGCCACAGGCAGAGGCTGCGTCTGTGCCAAGCGGGCTTTGCGGAGCGCTTGACATTGCAGTTGTGGCCCCAGAGCCCGCTTCAGCAGCAGAGTGCGGGGCGTCAGGCATTTTTTTTAAAAAGGCAAGCGGACTAGTGCCCCCACTTCCAGAAAGAGGCCAGCTGGCAAGAGACGGCTAGTGGTGCTGGGTCAGGCCCAAGCAAAATGGCACTTGTGTGAGTTGCAGTGCGCTGTTCAGACAGCCCACAATGTCCAAATGGACGACAAATTCAAAGGAATGAGAGATGCTCGGCGCCTGTGAGAGTGCGCAGGCAGAAGTGAACCAGGCTCGCTATAAATACGCTTTTGGCGAATTTAAAAAGAAGAGAAACCTGCATCGCTCGAATTTCATTTTATAGGTCACAGCACCAGCAGCAGCTGGGGTGACCGACTACGATCTGATCGAGACGTGGCTGATCAAATTCGGCTGGCCGATTGGGGTAATCCGCGTTTGACCCAAAAAATTTTCAAGGAGTTCCGGGCTTGGCTTCCGTTCCCCGTCTCGCTGAGGATCGAAAGCATCTTTGCGTCCGTTGCTTCCCCTCCTCGTCCTCACTACTACTATTATTATTGTCGTTCAAGCTAGGTCTGATCTTGTCATTTGTAGTCTATACATCTGTATATATTTGCCTACCGATTCGCTTATATAGCCTCCTCACGCCGGCAGCATGCACCAAGTCCGCGCGCTTTTCCTACGCCAGGCCCCACGCGCAGTTGCGCGGCTTGCGGCGCCTCGCCGCATGTCTGTGGCTGTGGCACTGGCCAACAGCCGGGTTATGCCCCTGAACGTGCACGCATTCTCGCCGGCGCGCCTGCTCTCTAGCGAGGCAGCTGCGCACGCGCAGCCCAGCGACGATGCTGCTGTTGAAGCCTCAAGCGAGTATGTGCCGGTTCCCTTTGTCAACTACTCGAATATCCACCCAAACACTCTGCGGGCGATCAAGCAGGTTATGCAGTTTGAGTCGGCCAGCAAGGTCCAGGACCAGCTCATTTCGCGGATGCCGATCAACAGCGACATTATGGTGAAGGCAAAGACGGGTACTGGTAAGACGTTGGCGTTTTTGGTTCCGGCAATCGAGACACTTGCCAAGGAGTACGAAAGCGATCCCCAGCGCGCGCGCAAGGGGAAAGAAATCGGGTGCTTGATTGTTAGCCCGACGCGCGAGCTGGCCAAGCAGATTGCGACCGAGGCCGAAAAGCTGGCAAAGTTTCACTCTTGGGACGTGCAGCTGCTCGTTGGCGGCGAGAGCACAGGTGGTCAGCTGCGGCGCCTGCGGATCGCGCGCTCGGATATTGTGGTTGCGACCCCGGGACGCTTGCTGGACTTTTTGAAGAATCAGCCCGAGTTTGCTCAGAAGGCAGCCACTACCCGGATGCTGGTCCTCGACGAGGCAGACATGCTGCTGGATCTAGGGTTCCGCCAGGAGCTGGAGAGTCTGGTCAGGTTTATTCCTCAGCAGCGACAGACGTTCCTGGTGTCGGCGACGCTTTCGCGCAATGTGCGCCAGCTGGCTTCATCGGTGTTTAGCGGCCAGTTCGACCTGGTCGATTGCGTCGACAAGGAGGATGCCAACACACACGCGAACGTCAAGCAAGAGTACGTACCAGTGCCGCATTCGCAGACCATGCCGGTCATGTACGATCTGATCCAGACGCATATTGCCGCGAACAAGGCCGAGGGACGTGGCAGCAAGATTGTCGTCTTTTTCCCGACTGTCAAGGCCACTTCGTTCTACGCGAATATGATGGAGGCCCTGTTTATGCAGCCAGCCTCAGGCAACCGCTCAGGGTGGGGTTCTCGCCAGAATACCCAGAGAGATAGAGTTCGGGTGTTTACGATTCACGGCGGAGTGCCTCAAGTGTCGCGGTCGAGAAGATCGGACTTTTTCCGCGGGGCCTCGCTTGCAAAGGGCAACACATCGATTTTGGTGACGACTGACGTGTCGGCACGCGGTGTCGATTACCCGGACGTCACTATGGTAGTGCAGGCGGGCATTCCATCGCACACCGAGGCGTACATTCACCGCCTTGGCCGCACTGGACGCGCCGGCAAGTCTGGAGAGGGAGTCATCCTACTGTCGCCGCTGGAGATGCCGTTCCTCAACGAGCTCAAGGGCGTGCCAGTCACACAGAGCGCAAAGTACACACCGGAGTACATTGAGAACCTCTGCGACTTTGAGAGCGGTACTTTAAAGCATTTGGGGCCGCGCTGGAGCGAGATCATAGAGAGCGTTGACCCGGAGATGCTTAACAGCACGTACATGTCGTTGCTGGCGTTCTACAAGTCCAAGACGGCGATGATCGGCGAGCCGTCTACGCTGGACATCATCAAGGGATCGGAGCCAGTGTTTGTCCCGTTCAAACTCCAGGCGCCGCCGATTTCGGAACGGATGAAGACGATTCTGGGCGGACTAAAGGCATTCAGACGCGATTCCCGCGGCCCCCGGTCTCAGGAAAGCCGTGGATTTGGCAGCCGAAACGATCGCGATTCTCGATTCTCAGGTGGCAGCAAATTCGGCGGTCGGAACGACCGTGGTTACCGGAACGAGGGCAAGCCTCGCTTTAGCGGCGGTGGCGCGCGCAGCTTTGATCGCGGCAATAGCTTTGACCGCGGCAATAGCTTTGACCGCGGCAATAGCTTTGACCGCGGCAAGAGCTTTGACCGCGGCAATAGCAACCGAGGCAATCGTAGCTTCAACCGCGGCGATCGCAGCGACGACCACCGGGGCGAGCGCAGCTTTAACCGCAGCGACCGTGGCGACCGTGACGGTTGGAAATGGTAAACAGTGACTATGCTTCCTAGAATCATGCATGGCCTGAGCAAGCTGGGATACATTTCTTTGACCATTCTCTTGTGGAAAAACGTAGCACAGAAAAATTGAGTGTGAATAAACTACCACACAAACGGAACTAGCGCTCGACGGGCTTGTGGAAATTTGTGTCCAAATGTCCGACGATACCACAACTGCGACTCTCGGGCAGTGATTCCAAGGTTGACGGCTGTCCAAAGCACCACCCAGAGCAGGGTTTGCGCCTGGCATCCGGTTGCAATCCACAGCGAAACATACACAAGAACCTCGCACAGATAGTGTGGACTGGAGACATAGTCAAACAGGTCGCTGGATGGCAAGGCGTAGGCGGCAGCGGGTTGGGGCTGCCTGGAAACACGCGCGAGCTGTTGACGGCGAAGCCTGAACAGGATGTGGTGGCAGCGCCATTGGTGGACCGACGCGTAGACGAAGAGGCTCGTCCCAGCCATGATCATCCATAACGACACGGGCCGCCAGAGGTGCTTGCAGTACGCGTCGGCCACGACCGCAACAGGGGTAATAATGTAAAATATCATGCCCACCGCATACTGCCCAATGTGCATCCGGGCCTGCGTGGCCGGCTGGTCGCACACGGTTTCTTTGAGCCTGGCCAGAACATGGCCAGTGTACATTGACAGCCCGGCAATTGCTGCCAGTCTTCGAGAATCCATGGCTGCACGGACTACAGCCTGTGGAGCCGGATGCCCTGCCCAGGTGTCGATATGTCCGAGTAAAGCATGAACCAGGCCAAACGACGAATCATGTACGTTGGAGCTGGCGACATGGCAAAGCCCTAGCAGGCTGTCTAGCAGCACCAGACAGGCAGCCATAGCGCCGACCCAGTAGAACTGTGAAAACAGGTTCTTTGGCACGGTTGCGGATGCAAACCGCTCAACAACCTCAGCACAGGGCAGACGCGTCCAGGCGGGCGGCGGGCCAGAGCCGACGCCCCGTGTCCTGCCATATTTTACAAATGCCTCGCGTGTCCACGGCACCAGCTCGAAGGCAATAGCAATTGCGGCCAGCAGCGCATACACGCCCCGAAGCAAAGCAAGCGCGATCATGGTTTCCAAAGAGGCAAAGAAGGCAAAAATTTTGCCTGCGTTGGTTTCCTGCACTTTGTGTTTCTCTGCACATTTTTAAATTCGGCTGGTTAGATTCGTAATGTCGGTGTGTGTCTCAAACGACGATCTTGCGCTGAAGCTGCTGCTTGCGGTGGTCCCCGAAGCGGCAAGTGAGCTGAGTGTCGATGCGGTTGTCGACCAGCTATCGCGGCTTGACCTGGACGGCCAGCAGGTTGAGGGCACGAATTCGGTTGCGCAGGTGCTGGCCGCCAAGTACAACAGCGAGCTGGCCGGGACGACCGATGCCGAGCAGGCCGAGGTAAGCCAGTGGATGACCATGTCCGCTCGCCACGGGCCCGCCGAGCTTCAGGTCTTTGCGCAGACGATCAACAACCATCTGGCGCAAAGAACGTTCCTGGTCGGAGAGCGACTCAGTCTGGCTGATCTGGTAGCCTTCGCCAACGTGCACCCGTACATGGCGTCGCTGTCCAGCCAGAAGCGCTTTAATGTGAGCCACTTTTCGCGCTGGTTTGACCTGATCCAGCACTCGTTGTCCGCCGACGCGCTGGCTAAGACCGGCATCCAGTTGATCGAGATCGACCTCAATGCCCCGGTCCAGCCCAAGAAGCAGGCGCATGCCGCCACTGCTCAGGACAAGAAGGCTGCGGGCGAGCCTAAGGCAGCAAAGAAGGAGAAGAAGGAGAAGAAGCCGCAGCCTGCCGCCAAGGACGTGGTCATCGTCCCATCAATGATTGACTTGCGCGTCGGCCACATTGTCGAGGTCGCAAAGCACCCCGATGCCGACACACTGTACGTCGAGAAGATTGATGCGGGGGAAGACGAGCTGCGCACTGTCGTGTCGGGTCTGGTGCGGTTTGTTCCGATCGAGCAGATGATGAACCGCGACGTTGTGCTGGTGTGTAACCTCAAGCCCGCCAAGATGCGCAACGTCATGTCATACGCTATGGTTCTCTGCGCAACCAGCCCCGACGGCGCCACCGTGGAGTTCGTTGAGCCGCCCAAGGGTAGCAAGCCTGGCGATCGCGTCTACTTTGAAGGCTTTGCGGACGGCGCACCTGAGGCGCAGCTCAAGCCCAAGATGAAGGTCTTTGAGACCATCCAGCCCGGACTCTTCACCAACGACGCGCGCGAGGCCGGCTGGTTCGACGCCAACAAGAAGTTCCACAAGCTGCTGGTCGCCGGCAGCGTCTGCACGACTGCAACCGTCACCAACGGGTCGCTCAAGTAAAGACCCGCCGCATATGTCTGGTTGGTTGGTTTGAATAGGCTCTTTTACGCAACAAAACAAATGGCTTTTCCTGGGCGAGTATCATCCATCTATCTACGGAGCCAGCAGCGCCAGCCAGCCCGCGATCATAAGCAGGCCGCCCAGCGGGGTGACTGGCCCGAGCAGCTTGAATCGCTCCTTGTTCAGCACCAAGCAGTATATGGAGCCAGAAAACATGCTTACTCCTGCGGTCCACAGCGCCGGCGCATACCGCGCAGTGCGGCCGGTGGCCGAGAATGCAAGCAGCGCAGCCGCGTGAACAAGCTGGTAGCGCGATGCCATGCCCCACGCCTCGATCCGCTCGGGCTCCGGCACAACCTTTTTGAGTCCGTGGGCTCCATACGCACCCAGCGCAACACCGGTTGCGCCCATGACGGCCGCACACTTTACGGCGAACGACGACATTTTGTGAATAAACTCGCTCGGAAGGAAACAAAGAGGCAGCCGCTGCTTTGGTTTGAATGCGCTGAGCAAGACCGATACCCGTGTGCAATCACGTGCGACGGTGGCTAATCTGATCACCGCGGGCTATCTGGGGACTGGGCTCACTCGCTCATTTCTCTCCTTCGTCTGCACTAGATATCGCTGCATTTTGCAATAAAAAAATGAGAATTGCCCGTGTGTTGTTCCAGGCGTCGCACAAGGTAAGACCGGCCGGCAGGTTGCATTTGCCGCCGAGACTGCATTTGCCGAGCGAGACGTATTGCGGCTGAAATGTTTGGGTGCTCAGTCGACACTGTAGGTAACGACAGGCATAGTCGGCGTGCCAGTGAATCCGGCGGCCCGCGCCCAGCTCATTGGCCTCTACAAGCAGACGCTAGACGAGCTCAAGGCGAGGATCCCTGAAAAGGCCGTTTACCGGCAGTCAGTTGAGGCCATTACCTCGTATCGTCTGAATATCCTTGAGCAGAACGAGGACCCGTCGTTGATTGAGAAACTCATCAACGCAGGGCAGATCGAGGAGCTGGTTGGGCAAGCCGAAGACGAGATCCGGCTAATCGCCAAAATGGCCGAGTGGAAGGCCTGGGAGCCGCTGGAAGAGCCCGCGCCGCCGCGACAGTGGGAGTACTTTAAGAAGGCAGCATTGACCGAGTAGCGGCGTTGTTTGTGCACAAAGTTTTATACATATATGCTTGAAGCTGGACAAGGAAACAAAGGAAAAGGCGATATAGAACTGGTTACATCTCGACTAGTCTTCGCGCAGAAACCATGCTGCCTCGTGGATGATATCGGCAATGCCCTTCTCGCTCAGTCGCAGGCGGCGACTGTCTTGAGACTCCAGTGCCGCGGCAAGTGCCGGAAACGGCTGGTGGGCGGTTTCGCCAATCCAGCGCTCAGGCTCGGGCCCAAACAGCGCGTGCTTGTACCACTCGCGGCCAGGCACCCCGTCCGGATCGATAAAGTGCCGCTCCAGATTGGCCAGGCGGTCGTTAATCGAAGCGCGCAGTGCCAGGCAGCTCGTGTGGCGGCGGCGGCCAGTCATCGAGCAGTCCTCGCCGTAAACCGACCGCAGGTGCCGCTTGTCGTGTTCGACTACGCGTGCATTGAGCTTGAGCTGGTGCTGGGCCGACCGCAGGCGGCGGAGCTTCTTGGAAACAGTGGCCCCGTCCGCATTGTCTCCGGTATGCCGCTTGCGCTGGCGCATCTGGCGCTCAAACTGCCGGATAAACCGTTTGAGGTCCTTGGCATAGCAGCCCGCGCACAGCGGAAGCACCGGATCGTCAGCCAGCCGGATGGCCAGCAGTCCCCACAGCTGGGCAACCGCCAAATGCAGCCGCATGTCCGAGTCCACAAACGTTATCATGCGCTTAAAGCTGTCAAAGTTCGAGTGCCGTGCGCCGCTGCTGCCAGAAAAGCCCAGGTCGGCCGACGAAATGCCAGCGTGTAATGCAAACGCTACCGAGTCGCCGTGCAGCCCGAGCGTATCGATCAGTGGCCTGGGCTCAGTATCAATGTCAGCATCACTTTCAATATCAGCATCAGCCTCCTGCATTGCTGGCGACTGGCGCAACCAAGCGTCAAAGACAGTCTCGTTGGAGTGCGGATACGGGACCTGCTTGGCTACTGCATAGAGCAGATTCTGGAGAAGCGGCGATGCTGCTGCAGTAAATATATCACCTTCAACAGCAGCTCCGACGTTGATGTACGCAACGGCACTGGCGCGGAGCCAGTCGACATTTTCCTCCACCCATTCGGTCGACCCCACCAGCCCGTGCTCCGTGGCATCCCACGACGCCAGCACGATCGTGCGTCGGGGTCGCCACCCAAGTCTGCTTAGCTCGCCAAATGCGCGCGCCAGCTCCAGTAGCACGGCCGCCCCCGACGACGGGTCTGATGCACCGGCGCTCCACGCGTCACGATGATTACCGATGACCACTGCCTGCCCCGGATCCTCCCAGCCCTTGATTCGCCCAACCACGTTCTGGATTGGCGTGGTCTCATACGTAACCCGGTTCTCCAGGTTGACCATTAACTTGCTGGGGCCGGTCCAGTACTCGATGCCCTTTGACGTCAGGCCGCCAACCCAGGCATCATCAATGCTGCCAGCGGCAACACCGTGGCCCTGAGTGGCAGAAAGCAACGGCAGCGCGTCCCGGTAGGACAGCGGCAGCGACGGGATGCTGCTCAGACTCGCAGCCTCGCTAGGCTCGATGCGCTGGGCGCCTTTGGTCGACGGATAGCCCGGAGTCAGCGGGTCACCTGGATATACGCCTTGTCGCAGCACCGAGTCACGCTGTATCGACGACTCGGGGCGCCAAGGCCCCGCCGGGTAGACATTGCCCCGCACATATCCATCGTCTGCCGGGTCCGAGTATATCAGCACCCCTCGTGCGCCCGCAAGCTCGGCCGCATGCACCTTGACGTTGCTGAGAACCTTTCCATAGCGCACAATTGCAATGCTATCCTTGACGCTGACTCCGGCGCGCTTGAGGGCGCCAAAGTCGCTGGGCCGGCCGTAGTTGGCGTACACCAACCTTCCTGTGACGTTGCCGCCGGCAGAATACGCGTGGAAGGCGGCCAGGTTGTTTGGGTTCTCGGATGCCGGATCGCCAGGCACCACGTCTTCCTGGAGCCCAGCCTCAAACTCCACGACATGCGTGGTGGCATTGAACACTGCCACGCGCTGGCTAACTGGGCGGCCCAGCCAGGGGTAGTACTCGACAATCTCGGCGTCAAGCCCATGCTGTTTAAAGTGCTCAAGGGTGTGCGTGGCCTGGGTTTGGTTGGCGCCGGCAGGGTGGACGCCTGACGTGTAGTATTCGAGATTGCTGCGCAGTCGGTCTGTCGACAGGACGTCGAAGAAGAGGCGGGTAAGGTCAATCCGACCGTCCGGGCCGCTCGACACCTGGTCAGCGTTATCAAACGCGTTACCGCCACTGCTGCCAGTGCTGGACGCCGCCGGCAGCAGCCATGGAACAACCACTATAAATGCCAGCGCGGCTATGGGCAGCAACACGGCTATCAGCCGTCGACGAGATTTTGGCCGTGGTTGCTGCCTGGCCGCTCGGTCGCAGCGCAGAGGAAGCTTCTCGTCGTCAAACATGGCTAGGAGAAAGTAAAAGTGTGCAGGCAGCCGCTTGCAGATAAGATGAATGGATGGAGAAGAGAGAGCGAGCGAGACGCTCTGCCGTCCAAGCGCATGGCCAGCAGTGCATTGACTGGAACGCAAGCGCGGTTCCCTGATCCTGCTCACTGCCGGTCACGTGCCGAGATAATGCGCCTGAGATCAAGAAATTTTCAACTGCCGCCGTCCCCAGAGCCTGAGGAGCTTGGCGGGCAGCCTGCTTATGCCAAGCGCGTTTCTCTCTTCAGCCTCAAACACGCATCTTCCAATTGCATATTCTCCAGCAGCCGACCTCTGGCATTTCATTATAATTACCGCTGTTACACCTGCCAAAAATGAGCCCTGGACTTGTGAGCGCGCGTCCTGCCCTGCGTGCCGCCGGCCTGCACCTCGCGCGCAGGGACTATAGTGCACGCGGCTCAGATAGGAAGCTTGCGATACTGATGATGAACATGGGCGGTCCACGGACACAGCGCGACGTAGCACCGTTTCTGAGCAACATCTTTGCCGACCGCGACATCATCAAGCTGCCGCTGCAGAAAGTGCTAGGGCAGCTTATCGCGCGGCGGCGTGTGGAGAAGGTCAAGCAGCAGTACATGCAGATAGGCGGCGGCTCGCCCATTGAAAAGTGGACGCGCGCGCAGGGCGATGGAATGGTGCGGCTGCTGGACCGCAGCCGCCCCGAGACGGCGCCGCATCGCTACTACGTCGGGTTCCGGTACACCGAGCCCAGCATGCACGAGGCGGTGGAGCGCATGCTGGACGACGGCGTTGGACGTGTCATTGCGTTTACGCAGTACCAGCAGTACTCGGGGTCGACCACCGGCAGCAACCTCAACGAGTTGTACCGCGTGCAGAGGCGGCTCGATCCGGACGGCCAGCTCCAGTGGAGCTTTATTGATCGCTGGGGGACGCACCCAAAGCTGGTCAGTGCCTTTGCCGACCGCGTCGAGGCCCAGATCTGGCGCCTGCCCGAGGACGTGCGGCGCACCACGCCCATTCTGTTTTCGGCGCACTCGCTGCCGCTGAATGTGGTCGACCGCGGCGATCCATATGTGGCCGAGGTCGGTGGCACGGTCGCCTATGTCGTGGATGAGCTGCGGCGCCGCGGAATCGCCAATCCGTACCGGCTGACGTGGCAATCGGCGGTCGGCCCGCTGCGGTGGCTTTGCCCGCAGACCGAGGCGGCCATCACGAGCTACGGCGCGCGCGGGTTTAAGTCGCTGGTGATGGTGCCTATCGCGTTCACCTCGGACCATATCGAAACGCTGTTTGAGCTAGACATCGAGTACGGCGAGGTGGCTGAGCAGGCCGGAATCACGCACTATCTCCGCGCCGAGGCTCTCAACGACTACCCGCCATTTATTGACGCGCTCGCCACCATCGTCAAGGAGCACATGGACGCCGGGTTTCCAACCAGTCCGCAGCTCCTGCTGCCCGACCCGGGTGAGGAGTCCGCCCAGACCGCGTTGACACGGCAGTGGATTGCCGATCAGGCGCAGCGCGCATCACCCCGTTAGCTAGCAATGATCTGTATATTGAGATAATATATTATATGCGGATGTGGCGATTTTCGTCGTGCCGGAAGTGGCAGGCCCCTCCTGCCCAGTTGTAAAAAGGAAATTCGTCGGATTATCCAGTAAATGGCGTGGGGAGTTCCGAGCTTGCAAAGGCACTCCGCGCCTACAGCGACACCCAACCGCCAATGTCAAACGACTGGTCGATCTTGCGGGCAATAAACACCGGGATCTTCTGCGTCAGCACCAGCCGCCGCATCTCCTCGTAGCGCCCGTGGTTCAGATACAGCGGCCGCCCACGCTTGAGCCCCAGGTCCACCTCGCCGTGCTGGTCGAGATATGGTGCCGACATGAAGCACCCGTTGTCGTGGTGAAGCAGCACCAGCCCGCACTTTTTGACCAGCAGGTACACGCCGATTGTCCCACCGCACGTCTTCATGTGCATGTTGCACTCGCCAATGCCGTCCTCCTGGCAACAAAAGCCCTGCACGCACACAAAATTGCCGCACAGCAGACAAAGTGCCGGATCGCTGGGCACGCTGTTGCAGCGCGGGCAGAACGCCTTGGCCGAGCGCTCGAACAGAACTTCAAAGCCTTCGGGCAGCTCGACGAGCGAGTACGGCGTGGGCATGCATACCGGCACCGCCATCGTGAACCCGGCGCCCAGCGACATCGGCGACGCGTGGCGGCGCCGGAACTGTCGCAGGTCGCGCAGCCAGCCCTCGGCCAGTGCCAGCGTGCCTGTCTGCGTTTCGGGGTCAAAGATCTGGTGCAGCTTGGGCAGATTGAGGAACTTTAGCAGCCGTTCAACCTCAGGCTCATCTGGCGACATGACCTGAGTGCTGCCACCGCTGCTACCCAGTGCCTGATGCCGCTCGGCCTGCAGCCAGGGCGCCTCGCGGCCAATGTCCAGCCCGTGCTGGATGCTAAACACCAGTGCCACGCGTCGCAAGAATGGCAGCAACAGCGTTGCCACCAGCTTGGTCATGGTGATGGGGTGGGTCGTCGATCTGAGTCGGTCCAGCGCATCGTTGTCGACATCGGGACCCTGCATCTGCCGAATCGCCCAGATCACCAGCCCGTGGATTCCGGCCGCAGACGCCTCGAGCATCTCCGCATCGCGCCCGGTCCACAACACTGACAGCTGGTCCACATCACGCGCCTCGGGCGCATCGACCCACGGCTGTGGAACGCGGCTGGGCGCCTCGCTGGGACTCTGCGATGCTGGCAGCACCGGCGAGGTCATGTTGGCGCAGTAGTTTTCAGCGCCGTGGGGCAGACTCTGTGCAATACGCAGCGCCTTGGGCGCGCCGCTGTACTCTCCAAGCACACTGTCACCCACAGCAACACAGATCCGAACCAGCTCGGCTGTCAGAAACAGGCGTGTCAGGTGCCACATATCCAAACCAAACGGCCCAACCAGCGACTGGCTCATCTCGGAGAACAGTGCAAATGTGTCCTGCATTAGGAACGGTCGAGCCGGCATGCCGTCGTGCCCCGTATGCCACCGCGACTGCTCGCATGCAAACTCCCGCGACCGGCTCGAAGCAGGCTTGATCAGCGGCGCCAGCGTGTTGGCCAAGTCCTTGAGCATATCCAACCGGGTGTGAGCTACCGTGTCGCCTGCCGTTACTGATGCCGTTGCGCCGGTGTTGCCCGCCGGATGCAGCGTTGCAGCCGAGGACACCTGCAGTCGCGACTCCTCGATTAGTGCGCGCAGCCGCTGCGCCGGGGCTGGCGGCGGCTGGGCCGAGCCAGCCCGAGCAGTATCTACAGCGGTGCCAAACATGGTGCGGTAATGAAGCTCCGGGATCTTGCCCACCATGTGCATGAATATGGCCAGCGATTCGGGAATCCCGTCGGACAGCGTGCCGGACGGCAGCGACCGCAGATCTTCGTGACTGAAAACCGGGGGGTTACGCGTTCCGCGCTGCGACAGCTCCAACAGCTCGATCGAGTGCGTAAACAGCGCAACTGCGGCGCGGTCGAACGGGTACGAGCGGCCCTTGACGCCCTGGGGCTGGTTGCTCAAGCTGGCGCTATTCGCCACCGTGGCCGCGCTTGGCTGCAGTCCGCCGCCAGTGCCAAACACGCGGGCATGGTCCAGAATGTTTTGCAGGAACGGTGCAAATGCCGCCGGCGACGACTCGGCCATCAGCCTGCCGCCACGGGCGGCCGCCGGAACGCTCGCCGGAGTGACACAGGCCATGTAGTCCTCTTCCCCTTCCTCCTCTTCGTCATCGTCAGCGTCATCGTCGACATCGTCATTGGACTCGCTCTGGTCGGTCGTCGGTGCCCGCAGCGCGCCTTCGTAGTGGCGATGCAGCGGCGTGCCCGCACTGCCCTTGTCCTTGCTGCGCAACAGATGCTCAAAGAGAGACGTCGACGGGAGCCCGACATGGTTATCACGCTGCACGTTCTGCAACACGTCGTTCAGCCGCGTGTACATAAACCGGTACCCCTCCAGCTGCTCACGGTACTTGTCGTCATGACCAGGCGTCTGATCGGGCGTCGCCGGCCCCCGTGCGGCGGCAGGGTTCCCTGACGGATCGGGCGTCGAGCACTGACTGCTGGTATCGCCGCTGCCGCTGGGTCGACTCTGCAAATGTCTGCGGTGGGGATGGTGATGGTGGTGAAGGCCAAGTTCGGCCGCTTGGCGCTCGGTCAGCCACTGCACATACCGCGAAAGCGGCAGTATCAGGCGCTCTGGGCCCTGCACTGCCGTCAGCGTGCTGCTCGCCATGTGCGGCAGCATGCGCGACAGCAGCATCTGGAAGCTCATCCCGCCAGGCAGGCGCGAGACATTGCGCAAGAGGTCTCCCACGTGCGGCATAGAATCCGCCAAACCCTCGGTCAAATTGAAGAAGCCGCCCGCGTTTGGCGCGACCATCGTACCTGCATCAGCCCCACCCGCCGTGGCCCCGGCAGCCGCATTTGGCGAAGCAACGTTGTTGATGCTGCTAGCACTGCTGCTGGCATTGCTGAAGCCGTCGTTGCCGCCATCGGCGTCGACCTTCTTACCGCTGGCCAGACTAAGCACCCTGCCAAAGGGCTTCCACTCGTCCTCTAGCCAGTGCTCAAACGCTGCAGTGTGCTCTGCGGGAGCTCGGGCCGCCTGGGTGCCAAACCGCTGTGGGTCGCGGTCGGCGACTGCCATCGGATCGTGGTCGGCTACACCCGGTAGGGCCGGCAGCAAGACATTACCCAGGCTCTTGCACAGCGGACACAAATACTCCTTGCGGTGCAAATTCTCGGGGTGGTTCCGGGTCGGGTGGGGCTGGCGCTTCAGCTCGATTCCCTGGCAGTACTGCATAAAGCAGCGAGTATGCATCATATGGCCACAGGTGCTGGCAGCCATCCCGCGCTCGTGGTACATCACCGGAAACCGCTTGAGCCCCGAGTTTGCGCCGTACGCACCAGCAGCAATGTGGTTCATTACCCGCAGCTGCTCGGCGGTCCGAGTGTAGCTCACTTCCTTGGCAGGCTGCCCCATCGATACCTCGTCCAGGCTCTGCGGCGCCGTGCTTTCGCTGCTCTCAGCAATGTGCATATCCAGCCCACCCGGCAGGCGAAGGATGTCGACCACGTGCGGGGCGTCGGACAGCGGCGCAGTGCGCACGGCACGGTTGGCCTGCACCAGCGCCAACATGCCGTACGGCCGAGCGCTGTCGCACTCTTCCTGGCAGACAATGCACGAGCCCGTCGGGACGCCCCACAGCGGCCGGTGCACCCGGCTCGTGTCGGCGCTCTTGCCCTTGTCGCCCGCTGCTGCTGCCGCCGCATCTGCTGCAGCCATAGAGGTCCCATCAGCCGCACTTTGCGCCAAGTCTTCGTCGTCGCTCAAGTCGTCAAACTCTTCGCCAAACTGCGAGATGAAGTTTTGCTGTTGATTGGCAAAGTCGGCCATGATTGCCGCCTGGCGTGCTTTGGCTGCCTGCTTCCTGCGCTCAGCGGCTTTTTCCTCGTCCAAGGCCGACTTTAGCACTCGACTGCCCATCGGCGTCTCTTCCAGCTTGGCGTAGTAATCGTCAATGCAGCTGACAATGCGCGGTCCGCCCAGGCGGAACAGGCGATAAATGTGGTTCAGCTTGGGCTTCCACTGCTTCATCTCGGGCTTGAGACCCAGGGTAAGCATGAGGCCCAGCAGGTTCATCGGCGCACCTCGCGACGACGGATAGCCCTGCTCCAGCGCATACTTCCACAGACCGCCCCGGTCCACGCTCTGTGTCTGGGGGTGGTTTGAGCTGCTGTTGCTACCGCTGGCAATGTCAATGCCGCCAATCTCGCGGGCCACAGCGCCGCGCAGCCCATCCTCAAGCGCCAGGATGATCAGTTGCAACGCTTCGTCAACCATCGTTTCCGACAGCAGCCCGGCCGGCGTCTGGGTCGCGTGCAGCAGGGTGTGGAACAGCACCTGGCATGCCAGTGGCGTGTGAAGGACCATGCCCACGCGCTGGAACGGACCGAAGCGGATGGGCTCGAGTTTGGGGGGCAGATACTCGATCACCTCTTCCGTGCTGCCGCTCTTGCGCAGACGCTTCTTGAGGCGCTCACGCAGGACCTCCTCGACTTCCTCGCGCTGGTTGCGCGAGTAGTGGATAAAGTACGGGTCGACCTCGTCCAGGAACTCGTCCTTTAGTTCATACTGGCCAAAGTCCATGATGCCGGTCGGCTTGCGGTAGTCGGCCATCTTCTGCAGCAACGTATCAAACTCGGTAGTCTCGGCCAGGCGCTCGGGCACCTTTTTGGACAGCTCTGAATACGAGATTGGACTTAAGCAGCCGTGCACAATTTCGCGCCGGGCCAGATCCAGTGTGTTCTTGCCAGTGGCCACGTGACGCTCGGAGACCACGACGATGAGCAGGTTCAGGAACTCTTCGACCATATACTGCAGGTGGAAGGCCTCGTAGGCGCGCTGAGTGTCTGGGCGGCCGCTGAACCACTCGTAGAGCCCAAAGCGATCGAGCAGTGTTATCAGGATGTGATCGGGGTCGGGCCAGATGCTCAGGAAGAACTGGATCATCACAATGTCCTGGTCATACGTATTCTCGCGCAGCGACACCTCGCGGTAGTGGTGCGATTGCAAGCGGATGACGTAGCCATTGCGCACCCACAGTCCAGCACGGATCTGCGCCATGACCACGCACACACGGATCGGATAGTCCAGGATGCGCAGCAGCTCCAGTTGCGCGGCGGCTACGTCGGACGGACCCACGGCATACAGTGGCTGCGCACGGCCGCCCTCGGCGATGCCCGACGCGTCCAGCGCGTGGTCGAGCCGCACGTCGAACGCCGAAAAGACCATGTCTCGGACGCTGGCAAAGCCAAAGTCACGGGCACGTTCGTCGGTTAGATGCTTGACGTGCTGGAACAACTCGGCCATAAACCAGTGCAGCGGGTGGTGGAAGCTGACTGGGCCACTGGCCACATCGTACCTGACAATCTCGTACTGGCGGCCCCACAGTGTCGGCAGCACGTGCGTCTCGGGCACCAGCTGCGGCGCGTCGGCCATGTCGCCGCCAGAGTTGACGGGGTTGGTGATAGCCTGCGGCAGGTAGCCGTGCATCTGGCCACTGCGGATAATCGGTGAGCTGTTCTCCTCAGCCATGCGGCGCACCGCGCCCTGCAATGTGCGCAGCGTGCCGCGCATGGCAAAGAACAGGTCGCGCGCTGAAATGCCGTAGCACTCGGCAAATTGGCGGCAGCTCTTGGCTACCTGCAGCGTGACATTGAAGGCGTTGACCCATGTATCGGCCTCGTACTCGACGTGCTCCAGCGCTGCGCGGCAGTTGGGATTCATGCCCTGGAACAGGCCAATGAACCCCACGTACGACGCCAGAAAGTGGTGGTTCGTCGACACCCAGTTGCGCACCTGCGGTGTGCCGGCCAGGTACCGCATGTCGTGGAACACATGAAAGTAGCGGCGGTTGCGGAACGACTCGGTGTCGCACAGGATCACGCCGCAGCGCCGCAAGAACTCGGGCGTTGGCTGCATGAAAAACTTTTTCAGCACGTCCAAGATAACGTACAAAAAGAAGTGGTGCTCGACCAGCGACGCTGACAGCGTCGGTGCCGTAAACAGCTGCACTGAAAACAGCAGCACCGAGTGCTCGGGCGCGCGGTCCTGCGTCAGGAATGCCCGCGACAGCCGTGGGTAGTTGCGCGCAAACGTGAGCGCAATCTTCATCTTGTAGCGACTGTCCAGCATCAGCGTTGCCATGTACAGCTCGCGCAGACCGCTGCGCACTTCCTTCCACAGCTGCAAATCAAAGACCAGGAACCAGTCTAGTCGCTGCTGCCCGCAGCCGCGCAGCACACCATCAATCAGCTGCGCGGTCTCAATGTCATGCGCCTGCTCGGGCTCGTGCGCTGCCGCCGTCGCCGCCAGCTCGGCAGCCTCCGGGTACGACACCTCGGATTCGTGCTCGAGAACTGCCGGCGCAGTCGGGAACGCACCCGGCGCCGCCGAGTGCGGCGGGTAGTTTGCCATTGCTCCCGGCTGCATGATCCGCGCTAGAGACGTGCGTGCTGCGTCCACCGCACCGGCCGCCGCGCCCATTGCCGCGTGAATCGACGACGGGACGCGACTCTCGCTGCGCTGGCCCGAGTCGGCCAGCCACACACTCGGTGGAATGTCGCCGTTATCCTCAATATCGCCGCTCTGCATAAAGCCCCGGGGGCTAGCGCGCTCTTCGCCCTCCTGTCGGAGCGCGTCGTCGCTCTCGGAGCGCCGGCGCCGCAGCCCGCGCGAATACCCGCCATCCCCAGTGCCATCGGCCGACGTGTCCATCGAATACGTCGCTGCGTAGGCACCGTGCATATTGGCTGTGTCCGCAGCCGCTGGCAGCGCACTTTCATACACGGCACCCTCGCCGGGGGCGGCAATATTGTCAACCTCGTCGTCGTCGTCGTCATAGTAGTCCTGGTCTTCATCCTCATCCTCATCCATGCCCTCGTCGTCCTCATCGTCCTCATCCTCGTCGTACTCGCTCTCCATCAAGCTATAGTCGTACATCCGCTCCAGGGCGTCAGCCAGATACGCGTTGCGGGTTGGTGCCACCCACCGCAGGCACAGCTGGTAGCTGATCTCGGCCCGGATCTCGTTGTTGATCTTGCCGCCAAACACACGGGCCAGTGGCCGAAACTTGCAGCACGCCAGGTCCCGGAGCCAGATCAGAAGCGACGCCGACAGCTGCTCACGGAAAATGTCGCGCGCCGCGCGGATAGACACGCTAAGCGAGACATTGGTCATTGTGGTCGCAATGTCAATAAGCTCGGTTATGGACGTGCTCACGCGCAGCACATCGCGCCCGCACGCATCCACGGTTTCGGCTATCTTTTTGGCCTCCATGTGCGAGCACTGCAGTGCCTCGGTGCACTGGTCAATGACGTCCTGGTACGAGTGCACTTCGTCGTTCCACAGCACAATCGCGTACCGCTCCTGCCGCTCGGTGTCGCCAATGGCCAGCCCAGCATTCTGCGCGTCCTCCATGATCGTGGCATCGTCAAACTGTCCGCTGAGGCTGACTGGCGACGTGGCAAAGGTTTCCAGAATGAACTCGAGCAGCACGGCTATTGTCAGCTCCATCGACCGCCGAACGCTCGCCGGACACTCGTTGTTGTTGCCGTATCCGGGAACGAATGGCGCGCCCGCCGACGAGACAATGGGCTCTAGCCCGCACTCCTCCAGCTCCTCAAAGCTGTTGTGGTGCCGGCAGCGAAGCGGAATCTTCCACGCCTCGGGGTCGCCGCAGTCGCAGCACCCGCCCGTCCCCGAGTTGACGCTGAACGACGTGTCATGGCCGACGTGGTCGGTTGCCTGGAAGCAGCGCGTGCAGAGCACGCACGTGTCGTCCATCGAGCAGTTCCTACAGTCAGCATTGCCGGCGCCAACAGCTCCCAGTTAACACAGTTTCTCAATCACGCAAAGGCAGATTGGTCCTGCTGCCGGTGTGCCAGTCAGCGGGCCGGGCCCTCTAATCCGGCCAGGGACACATTCGCGCGTGCACAAAGGCAAATTAATGCTGCTCTGGGAAGGACAAGGGCCAGATTCTCCCCCACCATGCATGCAGCGTGCGCTGGAAAGTGCGCAAAAAGCGCCTGCGTATTGTGCGGCAGCCGCGGCAGGACAGACAGGCCAGATAGACAGACAGACAGATAGACAGACAACGCGCTGCAGGCGGCAAACCGCACCCGGCAGACATGCTCAGCTGAGCCACGCCACCCCTTCGGCGGGCATATACAGGCCATTCCCCCTTCCCAAAGAGGGAGACGGCTGAAGGCCGATAAGGGGATTCTACTTACTTGCACCGGTACACGCCCTCGCCACGCTTGAATACGTGTCCGCACGGCTGGCCGCGCCGGACCTCGGTGTACTCGATGGGGACTTCAAGCTCGTCCTGCAGCTCCTCCCGCGGCGCGCCGCCGGTCCGCTCGTCCAGCGGAACCAGATCCGCCAGACGCTCGTCCTTTGACAGGAGGTACCACGACACCCGACGCAGAATGTCCTTGCGCGCCGCCGGCGTCAGCAGGTAGTCGAACTTGCGCGGCGCCTCGCGCAGATAGTCGCACAGCTCCGCCGAATACGGGTCGTCGACGTAGCTTTCGCTGGGTGGCGACCCGGGCGCAGGCCTGCCCAACGCCTCTTCGATTTCGGGCGTCATTGTGCGCGACTCGGGGTGGATGTGTGTGTTGGGTGCGTACTGCCGCCGGCTGGACCCAGCGCGCATTCCCGCCGCTGCTGGCAGCCCAGAGTGCGAATTCATGGTTTGTTATGAAAATAGCAGCCGAATCAAAAGCGCAGGAAACAATAGAATGTCGAATGAGAGTCGGACTAGAGCCAAAGCAATGGCGGATAGGTTTTTGTAGGAAACTAGCGCTATTCTCCGGGAAAGAGGCTTGCAGTCCCGGCAGTGAATTTGCGGGCAACTGCTTTCCGCTACGAATCCAAGACTTGAAAGTTTGCGCAAAATGCCAAGGAAACACCGGTGCTTCCAGGGAGGGGGAATAGGACAAATACTCGAAAACGTAATTTCTATTCGGCGGACGTGAAAGTTTTCTATGTCAGGGAATTTTTTCTGCTAGCCTTCTGAGGGGCGCGTCAGGATGGTGACATCACCAAACAGCGCGCCGCCAAAAAGCTTTGGTGAAGCTCCGCTCGGCTGAAGCCCCGGCACAAACTGGGGCGCGCTTTTGGCCAGGACTGTCGATGGCGACAGCACGGCGGACACGGCGGCCGCTGTCGGGTCGCCGCCGCTGTCGGTCTGGGCAAGCCGCGCACCCATCTCGGGCGCGGCGCTGCCGTGGGTCGGGCTGGCACTTCCGACGGTAACGCTGTCAAGACTACAGTCACTTTGACTTGCGCCCGGCATCCGGAAAAGGTCGGCCAGAAAGTTGAAGTCACTGGACGCAATATCGCTGCCCATCTCGAGCCCGAGTATGCTGGCCGAGGTTGAGTCGGACGCCGGAGCCCTGTCCCCGTCGCCGCCAGACACACAGGACAAGTACAGCTTGTCCTCTGCCGGCTTTTGCAACAGATCGCGGAACGGCGCCGACGCTGCTTTGGTGTTGGTGAACTCGTTGGCGAGCTGAGTCAGCGACTGGCTTTGTTCAACTGCCGATGCCGCCGGATTCGAGTCGAATAACAACGGCGGCCTGGCAGCTGTGTCCGCCGTGCGCGTCGTCTGCTGCTCGAGAATCAGCGGGATTGACGGCGACGCTCCTCGCTCACCGGGCCGATCGCAGGAGCTACTGAGCGAGGTGCCGACACGAGCGGGAGTGCCGGGGCGCGCGAGTCCCTTGGCACCACAGTCACTGCTGGTGCTGCAGAGCTTCTGCCGCTCGCTTCGGTTGACGCTGTACGGCGCGTGCTGGGCCGGCCGCTTGCTGCTGGCTCCGCGTACTACACGTTGCGATTTGGCGCCACCATTGTTCTCAACCCTCTCGGATATAGGCTGCCCGTAGCTCAGCGCTGGAAATCCGCAGCTGGCTGCTAGCTGTTCGAATATCGACGACCCTGGAAACGAGGCCGTAGTTTCGCCTGGTAATCCTGAACCCAACAGCGGCTGAGAGCTATCCATGACCATCCCGGCCAGGCCAAGCTGAGTGCTGTGGCCGGATGTGAGTGCAGCGGTGCTGCTCGAGGCAGATCCCTGGCACTCGTTGTCAGCGCCAAAGCTGTGGTTCTGTAAATGAGCAGGTGCAATGGTTTGGCCAAAGTCTCTGTGAGCTGCGACGGGTGACGTTAGCTGGCCAAAATCGGCCATGACGCTGTTCAGCGCGCTCGAGACTGCGTGGCTGGTGTCTACCCCGATGGGCAACTGTGCGCCAATATCGAACCCCAGGCACATTCCAGCAGTTACTGGTGTCATGTACGCTGACGAAATACCCGCGCTGCTTGGATCGAGCTTGGCAGCTTGGGCCTCGAGCAGGGTGGTGAGATTAGCCGACGACGATGTCAGTGATGACGACCCTGAGGCTGGCGATGGGGTGAATAGGTGTGCACCGGCTCGCTCGCTGGTACTGCCGGATCTGGCGGCGGCGGCGGCGGCCACCACCGATGCGGATGCCGATGAGCCATCAAGCAGACCCGTCGGCTGCGCGTGTGGCGAGAATGCCATCATGCCGCCCGCCGGCGCTGATAGCGTGACACCAGCCAGTGGCTGCCCGCCGCTAGCTCTAGACGCTGGGAACGCATCCAGTCCGGCGCTGGCTGTGCTGCTGTAGCTTGCTGTGTACTTGCCAATAATTTTCTTTAGCGCCAACGGAAGGATGCGCCAGGGAAACACCTTGACATCCTTCTCAATGTTGCGCGGCTTTGGGTTTGGGAACGACATGATGAGCTTGAAGAAGTCTGCCGACTCGGCCTTGCACTTGCTTACCGTCAGCGGACGGAATCCCTCCAAGTTGCGGCGAATGCGGTTCTTCTCCTCAACCGTGAACCGGACTGCAATCAGGGACTCGAGCAAGTAGATGCAGTCCACGCTGGTAATAAAGAAGTCCTGTTTGTCCTCCCAGTAGATGCACGAAACCACGATGCTGTTGGGCACCCGATCAGCGGCGGCCACACCCTTGAATGTGCACAGTATATTGTTGTTCTCGTGTCGCCTCCAGAATTGGACCAGACGCCGCCGGCATTCGCGCTCTTCCAGCGACCTACAGGCAGTGGGCAGTAATCGATTTTTTTAGCTAACCGCTGAAACATCACGCTTATTTGTTGGTGGCCTCCCCCCCAGAAGCAGCAGTTTGCTCACCCCGCACATTAAAACCGTCCAGCCTTTGGTCGGTCAACTGCGCTCCGGGGAATAGAACGCAGTAGCTGCGGAGCAAATCCCCCGATGCCCCTCTCCACGCACTGCGCAGACAAGCCAAGTATGCTGGAATAGACCTGGCAAAGTTGGATAGGAGGTGGAAGCGTGGCATCTGCGTAAAGTCATGCGGTACTTACCAGTCGACTGTCATCGAATCCAGGTTGTTGTCGAACAGCAAGTTTGCCTTGTTTAGCAGCGACGCGTACGAGTTGTACTCCATCAGCGGCATTGTTCCGGCCATCGGCATGCCCTGATACGGGGTAGAGGTCATTGACGAGTTGGCGGTGCCGGCTGCACCCAATGTCTGCCCGTACGTGGAGACAGCAGCCATTCCATCTCGACCGCTCAAGCCTTGTGTGGCGAACGGCTGCGCGCCGGTGACGCCCAAGGTTTCAAGCAAATGAGCGTTGGTGTCGTAGGGCGCTGCAGCATTGCCGGGTGCGCCAGTGTGGGAAAGACTGGATCGGTGCGCATCGCCGCCGCTGCCGTTGAGTATGTAGCCCGAGAACTGAAGATCAGCGGCGCTCAGTGCGCTGCTGGCGCTCATGAGCCTATAGTCGGGGAGTCTGGCTCCCGGCAAGCCGCTGTAGCCCGTGTTCAGCGCCGACCCGGCTTCAAGCGACTGCAAATTGCGTTGAATGTTCGGCCCTTCTCCCCCAAGCAGTTTGGCTGCTCGAGATGTCAGCGCAGGATACGCGCTAGGATTCGAGCTAAATTCTGACTTGAACGGGCTATCCAACGGATGCGCATACAGTGGCTGTGACGATGAAGGCGGTTTTCGGGTCGAATTTGTGCTGCCGGTAGCAAACGGCGAAAGCATTGTCGGCGCGTCGAATCCCCCGCTTAGTGGGCTCTAAATAGTGTTATAAACCACGGGCGAACCGGCAAATGCACACAATATCAGTCAGATGAAATGGTGATAACGACACGGCTTGAGATCAATTGAAAAGGCTGGGGTTTCCCGGCTGGCTACAAATGGCGCGCAGAGGCGGGTGCTGATGGCAGCAGGAAATGGGGGTAACTATATGCGCATCTCGTAGGAACGGCGGTAATGGTGAGTTTGAAACAGCGCACCAGTACGCTATTTAAAGCCCGGACATAGCAGTTGCCAAAGGTGCCCTCCGCATATGCCGGCAAGCTTTGTTCTCCGCTCCAGTCCATCCGACACATCTCACACAAATGTTTTGGTGCTACTGGCACTGGCTTCTCCACTTTTGCAAGACTGATTGGCAATGCGCCGGGAGTTTTCGTCTGGCCAGCGAACAGGTCCGGCAAACATTACGACTGGCTTGGAGATTGCGTAGCTGATCATGATGCTCACCTTTGCAGAGGATTACAGTCTCCGTTGTCGTAGGAAATGGCGAGTGCAATTGACACGAGTAGCCCTATTTGCAGACCAGACCGGTTCGCGGCTATTGATAAATAGATGGATAAAATTACGCGTTAGCAGCAGTCAATAACAATAATAAGCTAGAATAAGGGGGGACAAGGGCCAGGACACGGCAAGTTGGCGGGCGATGCGGAATACATATACCGGGCATGCACAACTGGCGCTTGAAGCGGCAATTCTAAGGCAGACTGGGGGGTTATATCAAGCGCGCCTTGTGATAAATACCATTTAGCGGGTAAATAGGCGGCAAATGGCGGGGAGAAGGGCGGCTGCCGCATACCAGACTGCCGCAAGCAGGCGCTGGGAGGGGGGAAGCAAGCGCAATAGTGCAAGCCCGGGCAAAATACCATCAGATCGGAAAGTGGACAGATGCAAGCCCGACCGTTTGCGGAGACAAGCAAATGGCCAAAAAAAGGCGGCCAATACCTTGCGGGGGGTTTGCCAAATATACCGGATTAAAGACGGTTGAAGTGGCCGAAGTGTGGAGATGGCGTCAATAAATTATTATCAACCACCTGCGCAATGTGATTAGCCACCAGCGCATGCAGTCCAGGGGGGAATACTGGAATCGAGATTGCGTGTCATCGGTGACATACCTAGAGTGCTCGGCGACAACAGCGCACAGAGCTAATGCCGCAACAGGAACCAAGTAGCGACAGGCGGATCGGACAAAGGCAGCGGGGGTAATGGCGTGTGCAACAGCAGTATGTGATGCCTTGCGGACAGTGGCCGATTTTAGCTCGGCAAAAGGCCAACCGCTCTGAGCGCGTTAGGGGTTTGCCGCCAGGCAGATTAAGTAGGGCAGTTGGCGTAGCTTTGCGCAGCGTTGTAGGGGAAGATGTAATAACACGGTATAGCGGCGAGCAATAAGTAGAAGGAGAGAAGCAAATACACTGTTGCGCTTGCCGGGAGGATGATATCAAGGTACGGGCTGGGACCTACCCGTGCAATTTGGCAGAATAGCCTGACCGGGAAAATATGACCCTGGCCGGAAAATAGCCAAGCAGTGCCGAAATAGCAGTGCAGAATACCCTGGGCCAGCGATTTGTCAAAACTTACCTAAAATCTGCCGTTTTGGTCCTGGGGAAATGTAGCGGCACTCCAAGCGCTTGCTACGGTGCTTTTGCACACCGTGGATGATGGGTGTACCGGCTGGTGGTGGCCGGGCGCTGATGCCTAAAAATACTACAGGCTACTGGTGCGATTCACACAGCGGCACTGGGATGTGGCAGCTTGGCAAGCGGACGGGCAGTGGCAACGCAGTAGTTGCGCTTGATCAACTCTCGAAAAATAGTCACTTTTGTGTTGGCCCCCTCAGCAGAAACGCACTTTGGGCGGGGAAAACGGTCGGTGAAAGCAAATGCAGGCAAAGAGCAGTGTTACGACTATATCGAAAATGGACACCGAGTAAACCGAATAGATACCACGAAAGTTTGGCTGTTTGAAAACTGGTGCAAGAGCCTTGCGTGGGCACAACCAGCCGAGTGCAAGTGGAGTTGGAGACACTTAGAATGCAGCTGATCTCTGGCCGATTGCGTAGCACGGCGGTCCAGCCAGCACAGAAGGAACAGACGTGGCGGTGCAGGTCTTACCGACAAGGCTCATCGGCCCGATGTGCACGCCAGTGTAGTTCCACTTCCTACAGAAACAGGTGTCCGGGCCCGCCAGCTGCGATCGCCAGAGGGTTCTGGGCCGCGAAAACCTGGCGCCGACTGACATTCAATGACCGACATGGCGAGAACGTTTGATCGATCGACATTTTGGCAGAGCCCTTACAGGCTGTCAGCGACGGCGTGCAACCAGGAAGGAGATTCGGAGCAACTTGCGCTTGCTGGAAGCTGCGGTAACCTATCCGGATTAATAACCACGACGATTAGATGATCAGTGTTTGATCACGATTCTCGCGTTTCCACTGGCTTCACGTGAACGCGCAAGCCGCCATCTTGTGCTTTTTTTTTAGAAAACGCCAATTTTCACTATTTTCTTGTGCTTGGTGAGTTTTTTCGTGCATTGAGTACGAGCTGACTGGAAAATGCCGCCTTCCGAGCTCATCAACGTTCGCAGCTTTCGCGATAAATACGCCGCTCTGGTGCGCAACCAGAAGGACTGTGGAATGTTTGATTCACAGAACGAATGGTCGCCCGAGGAGCGGGAGGCGGTTGCCAATCGCTGCCGGATTGACGACGACATGAGCTTCTCCAACGCAGCCTTTGTCAATCCCACGCTGTTTCACATGCTGCGGCAGCATCGCGAGTTCAATGAAGCAACGGAGCGCGAACTGCTACAGCAGAAGCGCGAGTATGCTGCTGAACAAGAGCGCAGACGCATGGAACGGCAGCACGAGCTGTTGAGTGGCGACCGGAGCACATTTGGCGCCCTCCAGGACCACGATCGGGACGCTAGCGAGCATGATACCGCCATGAACGGCATTGACCTGACCGGACAGAATCCTGACGTGCAAAACTCTGGATCGGCCGACGCGGCGATTGACGGGCAGATATTTGGCGACAGCAGCATGCTCCTCGCGGTAGATGTCGAACACGGCGGGTCGGAACTGAACGTGCAGTCTATGGACGTTGACGTCAGCACAGTCGAAGACGCCCTAGCACGACTGGCAAGCAGCAATGCTGGTGTGCCGCGTATAGCCGACGAAGGCAGACTCCAGGAGGCTGAGACTACTGTTGGCAGCGATTTGGTGGGTGACGAGCCTGTGGCAAAGAAGGCTGAGAACGACGTGACTGCCGAGGTTGCTTCTGCTGATGCCGTTGCTGCTGCCGCTGCCGATACCAGTATGGCGGCAGCAGACGAAAGTGGCATGGGCTCAGACGCTGGTACTGGCAGAGAAGAAGCCGTATCGGACGACAGCAATATTGGGAATGACAGCGACATTGGGGACGAAAGTGGCAGCGAGTATGATGAGGGCGATGCAAGCCTCGGGGATCCTGGCGATGAACCGATTCCTCTGGCGCATCGGACGCCGATTCGAAATGGGAAGATCAAGAGCTTTGAAGACGTCACGCTGATTACCCCACACTCCGAGCTTCCAAAGGGTATTACTGCCGAGATGCTGAGGAAGGCTATCGCCAGCAGCGGGTATGCGCGCAGCACTGAGGCTGCAGAGCCGGTAAGAAGGGTCGTCAGGCCACGGGCGCGTGTGGAGGAGCCCGCGGGTGTCTCTGAGCTTGAGAGCAAGTTCCGCACCGTGCGGAAGTTGCTGGACGAGTCTACACTTGCCTCGCTTCGCAAAGCGAACCGGCGGATGATTCCGCCAAAGTATCGCTTGGAGGTCAACTTTATGACCAACCGCGTCCAGCCCGGGCCCATTCCAAACGCAACGCCAGTGGCCGACGACGAGGTGGTCCTCAGCGTGTGCTTCTACAACACGCGCTCGTCGACTTCAAAGATGGAAGAGTACCTGGTCCTTGGCTCGCAAAGCCTGACAGTTTTGCGCGACGCATTCTACTGCATCTCGGACTTTTTGGTCTCTGACCATGACGACAAAACTGAAAACACAAAGGACCGCAAAGTCAGCTCGAGCTACTTCTTCATCGAAAAGACCTTTTACAACGACATGAGATCACCAACGGCCACCGACTATAGCCGCGTGATAATGGAGTGGGCCAACGACGCCGAGCGCCAGGAGAAGAACCCGCGGCTGCGCGGTCTGCAGAGTCGACTGATGGACGGCGCCCGGTTTTTGGATCTGTCGCTTAGACTTCGTCAGCCATACATCTTTATGCATCAGGGCGACTGCGAGCACGTCATGATGTTTACTGATCTCCGCCTGCTGGGGCCCAAGGATGACCAGTACGTCGAGGCTTATCCAAAGCAGACCTTCCGCACCAGACATATGCGGCACAAGTGTCGCATGTGCTCGGCGTACCCGGCACAGTACGTGACCAAGAACGACTTCCACAGCGGGATGAGCCCTTGCTACTTTTGCGAAAAGTGCTACACGCCTTTCCACTTTGACACCAACGGAGACAAGATGTTGGATCACGACGTCTTCCCGTATGCGAATGTCAATCTAATGTAGCTTTGCGTTCAGGTGTATAGTTTATTTTTCTCGCCAGATCCCCTGACCAGGTCTAAATCTATGTATTGACTGGAGGCCCTGCCCCAGGCTCCACTCTGGAATCGGTCTGTTTAGGGCGCATTTGCGGCCAGGCGCCCACAGCCGCTTGCCCTAGTACTTTGGACCTGCCTGTGCTTCAGCTGCGCGCTCGACCAGCTCAAATAGGTGTTCCAGAACAGGCCAACCATGCTCCCAAAGGGCACCCGGTAAATTAGTGGGACTATGCTAAAGTTTATCAGCTGCGCCGCTGGCCATACCAGGTATCCGACTAGCAGGACGCGGGGGTACTGCACCCGGATCCGCTCCCGCAGATCGTCCAAATCTAGGCCCTCCAGTATCCCCATGCCCGCCACAAATGCGCCAGACGCAAATGGTGCAAACACAGTTTGGTCAACCGCTATGCGCTTTGCAACTGCCTTGGCCTTTCCGGAAAGCAAGTGCGAGCCCCTGGCGACGGAAGCTACTGCCGGAGCATTGGCTGCAGCCATCAGTGGGAACCGACGGTTGAGAAAGGCGTGCCAGCTAAACGATATCGGCGCGAATGCTGCTCCGTACACAAAGAACCGCACAGTCTGTGCTGGGTCATACCCAGAAAATGGCACTGTGTGCGTCTTGTCGGCTGCGCAGTCGCCCGTACGAGACCACGAGTCCAGATATTGTGCTATGACATTCCCCGTCGCAGACACGCTGCCACTGAACAGCGCCAGCCCGGCTATCCGCTTGACGGTAGCCATGTGTCCACCCGTTGCCGGTGTAAAAGTACAAAAATGTTAATTGACCAGAGGAAAGAGAGAAGAAAGCGGCAGTTTTTCGGAATCAACAGCAAGCTTATCCGGATTAGCCGTGCGTGTGATCCAGTGTCGGCGTCCGACGACTGTTGACTCGGCTCAGGTAGACATTCCATGAGACGCTGACTAGGCTTGCGAATGGCACCCGGTAGATCAGCGGGACCACGCTAAAGTTGACCAGCTGAGCCCACGGCCATAGTGCGTAATTGCCCGCCAGCGCCTTTGAGTACTTTGCCCGCAGACTTGCGCGGATGTCATCCATGCGCCTGCCTTCCATTGCACCCATTACAGTGAAAAACGCGCCAATAGCAACTGGCGCAAACACGATCTGGTCGACAGCCACTCGCTTGCCAATGGCCAATAGCTTGGCAGCAGAGTTACTGGCACCAGCCATCGAGCTGGCTAGGGACACCGGTGGAAGCGGGAATCGGCAGTCGAGTAACGAGTACCACCTGTACGCCACCGGCCCAAACATGCAACCATAGACGAAAAACCGAGCAGTGCGCGCAAAATCGTATGGTGGCCGGCGGCCATCGTGTCCAGCGAGCATAGCTTTGTCAGTTTGTGGTAGTGGTGGTGATGGCGACGGAGCAATGCTCTGAGCAATAGCATCGCCAATCGCGCCCATGACTCCGTTGGTCAGCGAGAGGGTCAGCAGCGGCCGCCTATTGGCCCAGCGGCTCCAGAACTGTCTCAACGAGGCCATTTTATAGAGTTCAGGCAAAAAACCCCAGCGGAATTCTTATCCAGCGACGACCCTGGGGCAGGCATACACCTGGCGCTGGCACACTAAGATGAAGAGCAATGGGCGGTGATTGTTAGTTATGGGTAGGTGGTCTGCAACCACGCTCTAAAACAACACTGGCTAGCGCATCAAAATAGCTTATAATACACGTGAAACCCCTGGTCTACTGACACAGGGCAGACACAATGCTGGGCATGTTGGCAGTGGATACACCGAGCGCGATATAGTCGCGGATAAACGGGGATATGTGGGCAATGTTCTCGTATGTGAGTCGCTCGCACAGGCGCTCAATAGGCGTCTGCCCGCGAATCGGCTTTACAATCCACTCGGCTGCGTTGGGCAAGCTGCGCAGTGCCATGAACTTCTTATAGGCGCAGTCGTCGGCCATGGCATGCGATGCCAGACAGGCAGCAGCAAATGCCCACACGATGCTGGGCTCGGTCTTGCTTGCCACATAGACAAATACGTCGAGTCGGGTCGATGCTTCCGTGCACGCCATCAGCAACAGGTCGTTCCACGACAGCTCGTGTGCGTAGCCGGAATCATGGCTTATCAAGAACTCGACCAAATCCGGCTGAGAATGCCCCAGCGCGTATTCCATAAGCGAGCGCACTGGCAGCCGCAGTCCGCGCCCAGCGAGGAACCGTAGCAACTCAACCCGGCTAGCCATGACCCAGTCGGTTAGTTGTGACATATCAAAACAGTGACCACGGCTGTATAGTTCCTCAAAGTCCAGCCCGCTGACCGCCAGCCACTGGAGCATCCACATTTCGGGGCGCTGAACCACCAAGTCACGGACAAAGCGGCCATCGAATATATCCAGCCGGGCGTGCGACCGCTGGATGACTAGTGCTGCAGTGTTCCGGTCGCCGTTCAGCAGCAGAGTCTTTACTAGCCCGAGCGCAATGGCATTAAATGTCACTGGATAGTTGGCGCTGAGCGCCCGAACAAAATTGCCCGATATCCATGCTTCCGAACCGAAAATACTTGTGACCGGATCCAGGACCTTGCGGCGTTGTGTATCGATATCTTCAATGCAGGTAATAGCCGCCGGTGCGTGAAAGCCCTTTGCCAAGTGCGAAACCCAGCCACAGCGAAACGACGTGCTGTTTATAAGCGCGCAGATATAGGAGTCTCCAAGTGCCCACCACGTTGCTGGGTCCGAGTATGCGATAACCCGAACCAGCGCTGGTGACGGCAGGCGGTTGAGCGTGAACATGGTGGGTTAATATCGGAATAAGATGAAGGCGGCAAAATAAAAATACAAGCTAGCAGATTACGCAACTAAGCCAAAAACAGCAGTCAACAGATAAAGAGAAGGCCTAGTTGGCAGCGCCAGGGCACGCTTTATACCTGCGAGACCTCCAAATGAAGCTGCCTCCGCTGCCAAATGTGGTCATCGGAGTGCCTGTGCGCAATTAAAAAGGTCGCTTTGCAGCGCCCATTGGCTGTCCAATCTCCGCGGCAATTTGTAACTGGCCAGAGCAAGCGCGGACCACCGACCGCGGGCATCGGAGGCGTAGCCTGTTTCCCCACTCCGTCCGGTGCGAAGGAAGGAAAGGTCCAACCGCTGCACCAGTGTTGCACACAAGCCTGCAACAAAAGAAAAGTGGTAAGGTTCGACGATGCCATGTCTAAATAAAAGAAGAATAAGGAAGAAAACTGGATGTTGAAAATGACGCCCACAGAACGCGGTCACTTTCTAATATCGTTAAAATACGGGTGTGCCAGCGCCTGCTTTGCCGATATGCGGTGGGCGGGATCGTACGTCAGCATGCGCTTGAGCAGGTCAATGCCATCGGCATCTAGACCCGGGAGCAGATCAGTCAGGTTCTTGCCCTGCCACTTGGGGAAGCTCGGCTTGTAGTCCGGCAGCGACGTGACGTCGGGCCAGATCTCCTCGGTCGGCGTGCCCAGGATGCGGAAGATCTTGAAGATCTCGTCGATCTCAGAGTCACCGGGGAACAGCGGCTTGCGCTGCACCATCTCCGCAAAGATACAGCCCACGGACCACATATCCATGCCAATCGAGTAGTGCCGTGAGCCCATCAGAATCTCGGGCGACCGGTACCACAGCGTCACCACCTCGTGCGTGTACACGCGTAGCGGCACGCCAAACGCCCGTCCAAGCCCAAAATCAGCAATTTTGAGCATGCCCGACTGGTCGATAAGCAGGTTCTGGGGCTTGAGATCCCGGTGCAGGGTCCGGTGTGAATGGCAGAAGGCGATTCCCTTGACTAGCTGGTGCATATAGCTCTACGGGGGCACACGCCACCATTGACAAGAAAATGTTAGTGGCAGTCACAAGCTACCTCCGCCAAACCCCACAGCTAATCGCTGAACATACCTTTACTTGAGCGGGCGAGAGACCGCCGGGCCCGACGCTGTCCATGTACTTTTTCAGGTCAAGGTCCAGGAACTCGAATACCAAGTAGAGCTTGGCGTCATTGTACACAATATCGAATAGCCTACACCCCCTCCAAAAGCAGGTATCGGCGCAAGATTAGTAGTACAGCTTGATCGGGATTACGCCCATGTTTACGATATAAAAAGTAAACACCCTCCCCAGAGGCGCCGTGCGGCCAGGAATGCGCGCGTGGTTGGTGCCATGACACAGCGGCGGCAGCTGTGTATATAGACGCCAGGGTGCACCCCGCCTCTGGCAGCCCCGGCAAAGCAGCGCGCTACAGATGGCCACAGAGACGCTAGAGGACCCAACTTACTTGACAATGTTCTCGTGCTGAAGTTCCTTAAGCAGCGAAATCTCCCGAATGGCGGTCGAGGGCACACCCTCGTCGTCGACCTCGAGGCGAATTTTCTTCATTGCCACAATCTTTCCATCCTGCAAATCGCGGGCTTTATATACCACACCGTATGTGCCCTCGCCGACCTTGTCGAGCTTCAAGTACCGCTCGGAACCGTTGGAGTCGCTCATAGGCATGCTTAAAGGAACGGGTTAGGCAGCAACGGATTAAAACTAAATAGTAAATAATGGTAAACAAAGACCTAATTGAAGCCAGCGGTGGAAATGGGCGCGCAGGAAGCAGAAGAGACAAAGGTAGCTAGTTGACTGAGCCGAATTCTGCAAATGCTAAACGACGAAGCTGGAATGAAAAATAAACAACCGCACACCCTCCCCAGACAAGCAAAGCACCGAAACAACCAAGAAGCACGCTCAAAAACAAAGAAACATTTTCCGGCTCTGTTCCGTTCCAAGCCACCGGCTTATGGGAACAGAAAAGCTATAAAGAACTGGCAGTGACGATTGCAGCTCGGACAGGGCCCATACAATTGCCGCAATTATATTCGCCACAAGTAGCCCGCCACAGACGTCCAACCGGCGGCTAGACCGCAGCTCCTTGTCGCCTCAATATAGCCAGCCATGACGCCCCTGACCCGCACGGATGAGCAACAGCTGCGGCAGGCCCAGCAGCAGAGCCAGTTGATGGTGCCGCCGCTAAACTTTGCCCTGATAGCCCCAGGCATCTATCGCTCTGGGTTTCCCAATCCCAAGTCGCATCCGTTTCTGCTGCAGCTAGGCCTGCGCACCATCATATATGTGTTTGATGGCGACTGCCAGCCCTACCACCTGCAGTTTATTCAAGACAACTCTATCAACTACAAGCATTTTAGAGTCGCAGCCAACAAGGAGCCATTTGCTGAGATGGATCATGCGGTGGTGGCACAGATCCTGGCCGAGGTGTTGGACACCAGAAACCACCCTCTGCTACTGCACTGCAATCGAGGCATTCGCCGCGTGGGCTGTTTGGTGGGCTGCATTCGCAAGCTGCAAGGGTGGGCCATGACGGCCATCTTTGACGAGTACCAGCGGTTTTCGGGCACCAAAATCCGCATAGCTGACCAGGAGTTTATTGAGGTGTTCCGGCATCCAGTCAGCCGGGATCCCCAGTTCCAGCCTGCCTGGCTGGAGGACTAGTAGCAAATCGCCAGTGCCAGTTGAACTGGCCAATAAACCCATTTGTCATTTCCAGAGAAACTCAGCTCCATGTAGCGATGGTTGGCGTGTTTTATAGTTGAGCGCGATGCACAGATTATAAACAATAGAGGTGCCGGAATTTGCTGGCGCAGCCGATCAGAGACCAAGTCAGTACACGTGGCGGTTTCCGCAGCGCAAAAGCAGAAAGCCAAACACATCGTCGCGGTTGCTCAGGCCAAAGAACGAGTACGACTTGCCATTGCTAAGCAACAGCTGAATCCCGTGAGACTTGCCCAGCCCCGAGGCCGACTTGCGGATAGCCACAACGTTGCTGAGAAGATAGCTAGACACGCTTGACCGACGGCCGCCCATGATACGCGATCGGCGGAACACAAACCTGTCCGATGTAACAAACAGTGTGCCGTATTTGCCCTGGTGAATGCAACGGAACGCATACAGTGAGCTCAGATCAATGCCATCCTTGGTCGCCCGCGCATCCTTGTTGCGCAGCGACTGCAGCCGGTTTGCCTCGTGCGTCAGCTCCAGACTGCCCGAGCCGGTGCTGCTATCAACGGTGCTGGCAACCGGCGATCTTAGCAGCAAACTATCGATTGACCCCCGTGGCGCTTCCTTGATGTCCGGCGTGTCGGGCAGAGTAATCTCGCCGCCGTTGCCGCTGTCCTGGGTCTTTGTGGCAGATCCGCCCAGTTCTTGCACGCTGTATCGCGCCAGGTTGATGTCCTTGAGGTCCAGCGAGAAGCGCATACGCCGCATGCGCTCGCTTTCATCAGCAAAATCGGTCGTCGAAATCATTGCCGAATTGCGCGCTGACGAGCTCATGAGCTCATGCTTGCGCTGGTCGGGCCCTTCTTGTAGGCTCTTCCGGCGCAGAACCCGCGAAGATAGACCCTTGGCCTTGGCTAGCAGTGAGCCTCTATTCTTAGGGGATGTGTCGCCACTGCTATCACTATTACCCTTGCTAACCGCATTAGCAGAGCTGTGCTGCGGCGCAGTCATTTGCGACCATAGCCTTGTGTCGTGATCCTTGGCGGGCTGGCACAGAATATCCTCGCCTCCCAGCACCCCCAGAGTGTCGGTTGAAAATGCACGCGACGTGCGCGGTGCTAGCCCGCTCTGCTTGATCCACTCGCGCTCTTCGTGCACACCCATCACCGACGGGAATGGCATCGAGCCGTCGGCGCCCAGCCCAGTGTACTTGTCGTCATCGTCGTCACCGCTGCCGTCACCCGTGTCGCGCAGCATGTTCTTGCCCAGTTGCTTGCCCGCCACAAAGGCATCGTAAAGCGTGTTGGTTTCGGCCATATCGTCGCCCATCTGATCGAGCGCCGTAGACGACGCTGTCTGCAGAACCATGACCGGCGGACGCCGTTCGGTTGCCAATGGGTTATACGCATAGATCATGTCGGCAACCAGCACCTGCAGATACGCCTTGATGCGCACCAGCAGCGACGGCTGCGAGCTCTCTGAGGGAGCGTGGGTGTTGGGGCCGGCGTAAGTGTATCCGCGGCTCTCCATGTACAGCGTCTCCAGCGACAGCTCCGTGTCGTTTGGACAGTTCCACAGGATAATATCGATGATCCACAGCATCCGCCGATACCGCTGGTGCCGGAGCTGCAATGGCGCGAGGAAAAAGAACTGCACGCCCACACAGATACCAAACAGCTTCTGGAATACAGCAGCCGGTATCAGGTACACAAACAGGCCCATGCACAGCAGCACCACCGTCACCGCACGCGATGCCCACGGCCGCTTCCACGTAGCGCAGTTCTTTGCCCGCTCCATCCAGTCGGCCAGGTCGGCCAGCACAACGTGGAGGTGCGCGCCCAGCGTCTCGCGCCAAATGTCCCACATGCGGTTGGCAATCAGGCCCTTGGCAATGGTGCCTGACGATGCCTCTTGCACAATCTTGCTCGGAATCAGGCTGGTCTCGGGCCGCTCAAACCCAAGCCAATGGTACGCCTGGCTCGGACGCAGGCGGTGGTAGGCCACAATAAACGCTGGCGTCATCCAAAGAAACATTGCCATCATGCCGTGATACAGCAGCATAAAGTACACAAAACACCACCACAACGTCAGCCGGGGGTTGTCCCACCGCGCCAGCTTGTACAGCCAGATCACAAACCGCTGGTACGGCGCCGACACCTCCACCAGCCGCTGTAGCGTTATCAAGAAGCGGTCAAGCTTGCACGGGTCCGCAGAGCTGTGACGAAAGTCGAGCTTGTGGCTCAGCTGCGTGTCGGCGTAGTGCTTAATCCAGCTACACGCAAAGTCCAGATAATCTGCGGTGCCGTCGGGCCGCCGAAAGTTGGCTACGTCCGGCGCCGGCACATCCTTCTGCACGCCCACGCGCGCTTCGCCGACGCGCGCCTTGAGCACGCCGAATGCCTGCTTGCGTCGTCGCTTCCGGTCCACGTGTCGGCCGGCGCTAAGGGTGCTGTCAACATCGCTGTCTCCGTAGACGTTAGCATAGCCAACGTCGTTGTGGAACAGGCTCGAGAACGCCTGTTCGCCCATGCCCATCTGGTCGATGATCCATGGCATCCGGCTCTCCGCATACTCCTCGGGCTCCAGCGGCATATTTGGCCGCTCGCTTGGCTGCACATTCTTGGGCTTGTTTGGTGCATCGCTCCACATTCCGGGAGCCGGCACAGCCTTGTATTGCGCCGAGAATGTCGACGGGCTCCGCATGGATGGCCGATCATCGGCAGCACCGGGTGTGCCGCCCGTGGGTTCCAAGCTAGCCAGACATTGGTCGGCGGGAGTATCCAGGTCGTCGTCGTCGTCGTCGCTGAGCAGGAAGGTCGAGCTATCCATCCGCTCCTGGGTCTCGCGTGCCACAGCGCCGCCCGCAAGCCACCATTCGTCATCATCGCACCTTGCGCCGTGGTCGGCCTCGGGCGACGACGCGTGGTGGCTGCGGCCTGACGTGGAAAGACGTCGGCCGCGCTCAGGCGACGCGGGCTGCAGGCTTGATCGCGAAGATCGGCGGAACAGCCCGCCGAGCTTCCGCTTAATGCTGCCAATGCTCCCAGAGCTAGATTTTCGCCGGTGGAGCGGCGCAGCGCCGCTGCTGCGTCGGGACCCGACGGACTTTGACGCATGCAGCCCCAGGCTGTCGGGCATCGAGCGGCGCTGCTCTGCATTCAGCTCCCGCTCGTGCTCTGCCCTTGGCTCCATACGACCGAGTATTAGTGTCGAGGTATGCCAAATAAAGTATAAATAGAAGCGCAGAGGAAGAAAGAGCAGCGCAATCCCGGAAAATGACAAATGCAGCAGCTGAAAAAAAAGGATAGACTTGATTTGTACTTTCTAGAAGAGAAGTGGAGGCCAAGAGGCATTGCAAAGGCGAAAAAGTGCGCATCAACTCACCACGGCAAGCAACAGAGGGCCTCGGCCTGGAGGGGGAGAGTGCGGTAGCGCACGCATGAATCGCGTCAGGTATGAAGCGTGTCCGCGAACCTGGCACGTGGCCCGCACAGACGCCACGGGCGGCAAGTGCGCTTATGCAGCTTCCAAAAGACTGGGGCGCGGGTGTCGTGACTTTGGGTTGCGTGCGGGCTGGCAGCGTCAATAGCCGATGGCAAGCACGGTGCCGTTGCTGGGCGAGCCGACCACCGACGCGTGGGTTTGCGCTAGCTTGATGGCATCGGGATGCCGCAGCGCTCTGGCCAGACAAGCCAGCAGCAGCGGGTAGCGCGCTTGCTTGTGCGCAAGCACCCGGTGGAACGCGTGCGTGCCCAGCCATTTCACGTCCTGCGCCGCAATGCTCGCTTTGCGGCAGCTGCACTTTAGCAGAATGTGCGCCAACGCAATAGTGTCTTCAATGACGCTGATGAGGTAGCGGTGGTTGCCGGTGCGCATGGGCAGGCGTCGGCAGATCAGGTGGAACTTTTTCGCGCATAGCACAAAGTTCTGGTACAGATTCAGCAGCACCGTCTGCCGCGAGTTGAGCTGGCTGTCGGTGTACAGCGGGTGCATCTTTAACCGCACGGCCGCCAGCATCTTTTGGCGCAGCGCCACGCCGGCTTCGCGGCCAACATTAATGGTGACTGTCTCCTCCAGCCGTATCGGCGGCGCAAGGCGCGAGTAGTCGGCCGCGACATCCAGCGTGCGGTCATTGATGAGGATGCCGCACCAGGGAAAGTCGGACGACTCGGCTTGCGGGACGCGCTGGCCGCCCCGCACCAGCTCAAAGTTGACCAGCGTTTTGGCGGCATTAAGCCGGCAGCCGTAGTCGCTGACGCCGCGACTCATCCGCTCGATTACCGCGGTGACCTGGTCTCGGTCGGTGGAAATTATCAGAAAATCGTCGACGACGCGCATCATCAACGTCGACTGCACGTTGACCAGCGGCAGCAGATGCTGCTGCTCAAGCTGTCCGTAGAAAAAGTTGCACAGCAGCGACGACAGCACTGATCCTTGCGGAATGCCGCGCTGCTGGCGCAGTAGGCCCGAGCGTGTAATCACTGTGTTTTGCTGGATGTGCTCAGCAATCGCGTTGTAGACCGCACGCCCGTGGAAATAGCTAGTTGAACACAGGTCGCCAAATATTAGACCCTTCCTGCGGGCCGACAAATCGCGAGCCAGATCGCCAAACGCGGTAAACTCGTTGGATGGCTGCCCGTGTCGCAGAAACGACGGCCGGAACCGGCTGAACGACGGCGTCAGCGTCCAAAACTTCTGCACCATGATCTCTTCATCCGGTAGGTGTTTATGCAGGAGCTCAAGTAGCCGCGCTTGCGGAATCGAGTCGTATGCGTGGTGGATGTCTAACTTGGCCATGTACAGACGCTGGCTGCCAAACGCCGGCTGTGCTTGCAGCGTGGTTTTGAACTGCTTGATCTTTGCATGCAAATCAGCCGGACCAAAGGTTGCCGAGCCAAACAGCTCGGGATGTGCCACATGCCAGGGCCGCAGCGCCGCCAACACGTCGGCAAGCTGCTTGTTGGTCGGCGTGACGTGCACTCTGGTAAATGCGCGCGTATCATTGCCCGGTCTCGCTGGATTCAGGCATTTGATGGCAAACGAATGTCTCATGTTTACAATCGCACGAAACCCGCGCTCCTTGGGTAGCAGGCGGATCCGCGAGAGTCCAAAGTTCTGCCGGGCAGCACCATTGTTGGCGCTATCGTTGTTCGTGGTGGCGGCAGCCTCGGCATATGATCTTGGCGCGTACATCCCGCTGGCTTCCAGCTCCCTCCAGGCATCGCGCGAGATCGATTGCCACACGTCCTTACGGAAGAAAAACAGCCGATGGCGGCCGTTAGAGCTTTCAGTCGCGTAAAAGTACGAGCCAATAATGCGTATAACAAACTCTGACAGGATCCAGTGGATCACACCGGCATAGACGTCCATGGCTGCCGGATCGTGGCAATCCAGCCACGACGATGCCTCGCTCAGCCGAAACCGCTGCATCGCCTCGTGCAGGTTTGGCGCCTCAAAACGGCCTGACGAAACCAGTGTCCGGAGCAGCGTGTACAGGCGACGATGGTTATGTCGCCCGCCGATCAGGTCGCGGGGAACCACGCCGCACACGCATCGCTGTACAAACATGTACACATCCTTGTGCGAGCTGGCCATTTCAAGATAATTTGGTGGGTCTACTGCCGGGCAAAGCTCGGGCGTAGCCGCTGCTCCGGTATCCAGCTCCGAGTCCGAATCTGTGTCCATAGGCGCTGAACCCAGGCTTTCGTTCGGCTCGCTGCGATGCAAGTCGGGTGGTTTGCAAGAAGACTGCGAGCTTGGCTTCTGCCGCGGCCGCTGCTGCCACGGCGCTGGACAAATACTAAACAGGCGGAGCCGGTAGTTGAACTTGCGGTGCAGCTTCAACATGCGGGTAGCCAAATTGACCAGACGAGCAGGCGGCGTGCTGACAAGCAACTTGGATCTGCTCAGGATATTCCGGGCTAGCTCAAGGCCCGACGTGCTGCGGTTGAGCGGGAACTTTGCGGGCAAGTTCCAACAGAGCTTATGCGGTGCCGGCGATGGAGAGTTGAAAAGCATTTTCCCGCGCACAATTTCGATGGAGGACAGCGCCAGCGACTGCTTGTCAGCAGCAGCCTCTTGCAGCCAGTCACTCCGCTGTCGAGAATTAGACTCGGTTCGTTTAAGCTTACGGCTGGGGCAGCAGTCCTCAGGGCCAGTTCTAGACCGCTTGCGCTTGCGGGAAGCCGCGGGGCCGTTGGACAGGCTAAATGTGCCGTTGGAGGACTTTATGCCTTCGGGCTTGGGCGCCGGCAGGTTGACCAGCGGCAGGCCGCTGAGCTGGCAGAAGCTGCCGTTCTGCAGCGGCAAAAACACTGATGTGTGAAAAAGCAGATGCGTCATGGCTTCGGTGCCAATCCGCTCCAGCAGCTGGATCCACCGGCCACGGCTCAGCTCCACAACCGAAGAGTTGATAAAGTGATTGGCGACGCTGGAATCTCCGCTTACGCAGTTCATTGCGCCGTCGCGTCGCATGCCGAACCCCATGGCCAGCGTGTTGTAGCTGAACCGGCCGGCCAGATTGCCAGACCCTGACGCGCTTCGGCTGAGCATGCGCTTGATCACCTTGCGGACCGTGTCGTGCAGGCTCTCAGCCGGCTCGTAGAAGGAAAGCCGGGCCCCAATCGGGTCGTGTCCGACCATAGTTGTACGCAGAAATCGCCGAAACTCGTCCGACGTGCCGTCCGCTTCGCACCGGTGACCATCAACCAGCGCACTGACATACTCGCCCAGCGTCGACACCTTGTAGAAGAAGGCAGCAAACGACGGCACCCGCGCCGCCTTGGCTTTGGCCCTCGATTGGGCCGTGGGCATGATATGAACAAGGAGACTCGCGTCATGCATCCGACAAGGAAGCACCCCAGAAGCCGGCTGGGTAGCTTTAGCAAGCAGCAAACTGGCGGGCGAACAATGGGACCGATTCAGGATGTTTATTGCTGATGGTTGAAAATCGCGGCGCAGAACTCGGCAATGGCGCGTGGGTACCAGGTCTCAGACAGGCTCTCGTGGTAGCCAAGGTGGCCGCCGTACTGCGTCAGAGCCAGCACTAGGTGTGGGTTGGTGCGGAACGTGTCGCGGGGAATAATGTTCTCGGGACACACAGGGTCGTCCAGGGACGAGATGGCCAGGAACGGAATGCGGATGCGGGGCATAAACTGCGCACAACTGCACTTGTTGTAGTAGTCGGAGCTGTCCTGGTAGCCAAAGGCCCGGGATGTGATCAGGTCGTCGAACTCGCGGATGCGCTTGATGCCGGCAATGGCCTCGGCGTCAAACTGGATAGGCCCGGCCTCTATGGCGCGGCGGTGGCGACGGTACAGGTGCATCAGGCCCAGTAGCATGGCCGGCGCGTACACGTGCTTGTTGCGGAAGCTCGGGACGTCAATCGCGTCCGACGACGCGGATAGATCGTACGGGTTGCACACCGACACGGCGGCGCGCAGCGGACACTCGTCGCCCTGCTCGCCCACGTACTTTGTGACCAAATTCGCGCCCAGCGAGTAGCCAACACCAATCAGTGGCGAGCCCGGGAATCGCGCGCGGATATGGTCCAGCGCAAAGCCGTAGTCGGACGTAAAGCCGCCATTGTACAGCACGTGTGTGGTCAGCTTGACGCCAGCGCAGCCGCGGTAGTTGACCACCACTGTGCGGAAGCAGTGCGGCTCCGACGTTAGCCGCTGCACCGTGAGCTGCACATAGGTCTCCTGGCTGCCACCCGACAGCCCGTGCGACAGCACCACAATCGGCCGGTCATCGGCCGCCATCTGCGCAAACGGCGGCGACCAGTCCAGCCCGATCGTCCCGCCGTCGGGGGTCGTGATAAGCTCGCGCTCGTACTCGACGATACGTCGCCGCCCGAACCGCTCGCGGATCGCATTGAAGCACGTCTGCAGGTCCGCGGTGGGCAGCAGCAGCGACGGCACAAACCGGCCCTGCTTGGCGTCGGCCAGCGTCGGACACTCGGCAGTGATGATGTCCAGCAGCGACACGCCGTCGATGTCGGCAGTCTGCGGCGCGTGCAGCAGCTCCACCCGGCTCTTGTCGATAGTGTGCTTGCGCATAGCGGCTACAGTACCAGCGGCGATGACTCCTGTCGCAACTAACGGATTAAGCGCCATCGAGAGCAGAAAGTGGAAACAAAGTGCAGCGTGCAACCAGTCAAGCGGCATGCAGCGCCGCTTTAGGCTTCCAGTCTCCAGATGCGGGCGCCACTCTGACCAGGGATGTTTTTTTGGGGGAGGGGGACTTTTTTCGGAGCCGCGGTTGTGTCCGGGTCACCTCCACTCCAGCATTGCTGCGACGAACTGCGTCAGTCGCGGTGGCAGCCATGGCGCCAGCCCCGAGCCCTCAAAGTACGCCAGGTGCCCGCCGTGCCGCGTTATCGCCAGCACCAGGTTCGGGTTGCACTCAATCTCGGCGGCCGGAATCGTCTGCCGGTAGCACATTGGGTCGTCCAGCGCGTTAATGAACAGCATCGGGATCTGGATGTGCTTGATGTGCTGCACGCAACTCCCCTCTGCGTTCAGCTCCTGCGCCGATGAGTATCCAAACACCTTGGCCGTATACGCTTCATTGAACTCTGTTATGGTGCGTGCGGCTTCGATTGCGTCAGCGTCCAGCTCCACCTCGCCGGCCATGATGACCTTACGGTTGCTGGTGAACACCGAGATCAGCGACCGCGTCAGCGCCGCTGCGTACAGGTACCGGTTCTTGAGCGTTGGCAGGCTCATGTTGCTGACCGTCGTGTCAATGTCAAATGGATTACACACTGATGCTGCCGCGATGAACTGGCAGCTGCTGCCCTCTTCGCCCACGTACTTTGTTAGAATGTTTGCGCCCAGCGAAAACCCAATGCCAATCAGCGGCGTGTCAGACAGCTGTGAGGCAATGTGCGCAACAAACTCGCGCAGGTCGTCGGTCATTCCACCGTGGAACGCCTTGGGCGTGGCCAGCTTGACGCCGTTGCAGCCGCGGCTCTGCAGCACCGCAACTTGGCAACGAGGCAGCTGCGCACGCAGGCAGCAGATAAACGACCGTGCATAGTAGTCATAGCTGGTGCCGGCAATTCCGGGAACCAGGATGATCAGTGGCGCCGTCGGTCCGGTTTCCTGTCGCGGCAGCGCCCAGTCCACTGCCGCCTTGCCGCCGTCGGCAAACTCAAAGATCTCCCGCTCGTACTCGACGACGCAGCCTGCCGGCTTGTAGTGCTGTGTGTAGAGATAGATTGTTTGCATATCGCCCTGCGGCATCAGCCATGGCGGAACATAGAGCGCCTGGGCTGGATTTGCTAGCATCGGACACCGGTCCCGGATGTGCCCGATCAGGGTCCGCCCGCCCCGCTTCGGCTGCTTGTCCTCGGGCGCGTGGGTCAGCTGCACCCGGAACCACCACTTGGGGAATAACACCGTGTAGACCATCTAAACTAACAACTACTGAGGAATAAAAAGCGCCAAATGGACGAACAACAGCAGAGTAAAGAGCGAGGCTGAGCATGCAAGTCACTGCCCTTTTTGCGAGACAATTTCAATGCCCTTTTATGCTTTTGGAGTCGGCGCGTTTGGGCGACCCCTCCCAGCAAGTGGTAGAAGAGACGGGGGAGGCGAGCTGCTGGCCAGCGCCACTAATTAGCGCCATCGATGTCGGCACTTTTCTGGCTGTCTGAAGGGTGGGCGGGCGGGCCTCTAAGAACTCTTAGTCATCCTGCCTGTGAAGCTGGTGTATTTGACTGTCGCTATTTATCGGCCCATTAACAGCACACAGAGAAGAGCTATACACAGGCACTAGCTGTTGTCGCCGCCATTTCTTCCCAGAGCCCGAGCGGCGCCACGCATACTGTCAATGCATTTTCGTTTTTACGCCAGCCAATTCTGCCTTTACTGACACCCCCAGCCGGCTCGGAGTTTGCAAAGCCCGGGTTCGTGGCGCTCAATAACAAAATTTAAAGTCAACTGGTGCTATAGAAGTAGAAATGTGCTCAGTAGCTAGTCGTCGTAGTGCTTGAGCATTGCGGCAAAGAACTGAGATACCGGCTGCTCGACCCAGGACGTCGGCCACGAGCCGCCCATGTACCCGATATGTCCGCCGTGCGCAGTCAGCGCCAGCACTAGGTACGGGTTGCCGACAAACTCTTCAAACGGGATCAGGCGCTCAATGCAGATGGGATCATCGAGCGAGTTGAGAAACAGCATCGGAATCCGAATGTTCTTGAGATGCGGCCCGCAGCTCGAGTCGTCTAGCAGGTGTTTGGCCGATTGATATCCAAACGCCTTGCGGGTCATCTCCTCGGTGAACTCCATGATTGACGACGACTGGGAAATCCGCTTGACATTGAAGTCGACGGGTGCGCTGGTAATTGTGCCCTGATCCGCCCTGAACGCCGTCTTGAGAAAGTTGAGGATGGCAATGTCGTACATCCTGGTGGGACTAAACCGCTGCGAATCCAGATGCTTAATCACCTCGTACATGTCGTAGGGGTTGCCGACGGCTATAGCGGCTGCTAGTGGGCAGTTGTCGCCCTCCTCGCCTACGTATTTTGTCATTATGTTGGCGCCCAGCGAAAACGACAGCCCGAGCAGGGGGCACTGCGGCAGACGCGTGTGAATGTCTGCCACCACCTCCTTGTAGTCGTCAGTGAACCCGCAGTGGAATGGCAGCGGCGTCGTCAGCTTGGAGCCGCCACCTACACCAGTTGTATTAGCAGCGGCCAGGTTAGCAATTATGCGCACGGTGGACAGCAATTAGCCAGGGTGGGCACTTACATCCGCGACTGTGGATGACCACGGTGCTGTAGCCCAGCTTGGCAAACTCCTTGTAGCACCTGCGCACGTAAAAGTCGCAGCTCGTGCCCGTCACGCCCGACAGAATTGTCACAATTGGCCGCTCGGTGTGGTTGTCGCAGAGCGCCCAGTCCAGAGCCACAGTGCCGCCATCCGAAAGCCGGAAATTTTCTCGGGTAAACTTTGGCCGGACCAGGCTGTGCGCATAGTACGCATAATAGCCGAGGAACGCATAAATGGTCTGTGCGTGGCCGCCCGGGACCAACGGCGACTGTCTGAATGTTGCGGTCTTGGCCAGGCTGGGGCACTCTTTGAGTACCACGTCGGCAAGCTGCGTCTTTGACTTTGAGCTTACGTGCGTCTCGTCGGCGTGCACCAGGCTGACTTGGTACATGGCTTAGTGATTAGAGTTGTGGATGGGTGACGAGAGATTGACTGGCCGGCCGTCAGCAGCGGCAGCGGCGGACATGACCCCGTGCTCACGGGCTTAGAGATTGTCCGCCGAGGGGCGGTTTCCAGTAACGACGTATTTTGCGAGGCAGTGGCAGGCAATAATTCGAAGCGCAGTAGCCACGACAAGACTCGTAGCCGGTGTCGGATCAGACCGCAGTGATCGGAGAGTGGATCAAACGCTTGTCGGCGCTATCAGCTGGCCATCGGCTGCGGTCGGTGGTGAAATGTTGACTCACTTTAGAAAGTGCAAAGCGTGTCCACATGTCGTGTCGTTTTTTGTGGAAAAGCGCGTGCGAAATTATAAACAGGACTGGAGGGTCCTGTTTGCCGGAGCATCCCATCTTCTCCCCTTCCCCAACAAGCCAGCGCTTTCTATTTCTCTCTTCCGGCCACAACTAGTTGAAAATTATTATCCTGTATCTGTTCTGATTTGCCAACCCATGGACGAGCTGATTCCGAAATTCGAAGCGCTGGGCCTGACCGCCGAGAAGGCTAAGGAGACGGCCAACAACAAGAAGCTGGCGCCGACGCTGGACAGCCTGATCACGGCCACCGGGCAAACCACGTTCAGCAAAAACACGGGCATGCTGCTGTACAAGCTGGCAGCTAAGGTTACCAAGGAGAAGAGCCCGCATGCCGAGTACATTGCAAAGGCCATTGCTAGCGAGCGCCTGGCGTCCGACGAGCAGGTGTCGGCGGCCACAAAGTTCTGCGCCAAGAACGATCCGGCGGAAAACGAGCAGGCGTTTGACGACGCGTGCGGCGTCGGCGTGGTGGTCGGCGATGCTGAGGTTGCCGCGCAGGTGAAGAGTGTGCTAGATAGCATCAAGGATACGCTGCTGAGCGAGCGCTACCGCGCGCAGGGCCGGGCCCTGGGCAAGGTCAAGAGCGCGCCGGGTCTGCGGTGGGCTGACTCGGGCAAGGTTAAGGGCGCGTTTGACGCGCAGATCCAGGCACTGCTGGGCCCCAAGGACGAGCGCGACGACCCGGCCAGCGTAAAAAAAGCAGCCAAGAAGGCAGCACCCAAGGCCGAGAGCGCAAAGAGCAACGAGCCGCGCAAGTGGGAGCCGGCGTCGCTGGAGAGCATGTTTGCCGAGGGCGAGATCAGCCGGCTGCACAAGGCCGGTGAGAACCCGCAGATCAAGCCCGAGCTGATGGCCGAGCACCTGCGGGCCACCGGCGGACAGGTGATTACGCGGTTCCCGCCGGAGCCCAACGGGTTCCTGCACATTGGCCACGCCAAGGCGATCAATGTGAACTTTGGCTACGCAAAGACGCACGGCGGCGTGTGCAACCTGCGCTACGACGACACCAACCCCGAGGCCGAAGAACAGGAGTATGTCGACTCGATCCTGGAGATTGTGCGCTGGCTCGGCTTTGAGCCGGCGCAGGTCCTGTATTCGTCAGACTACTTCCAGCAGCTGTACGAGCTGGCAGTGCGGCTGATCGAGCGCGGGCTGGCGTACGTGTGCCACTGCACCGGTGAACAGATCAAGGAGCAGCGCGGCGGCGAGGACAAGCGTGGCCCACGGTTTGCGTGCGCGCACCGCGAGCGGCCGATTGCCGAGTCGCTAGCCGAGTTCCAGAAGATGAAGGAGGGCCGGTACGCGGCCAACGAGGCTACGCTCCGCATGAAGATGGACCTGGAGGACAACAACACGCAGATGTGGGACTTGGTTGCGTACCGCATCATGTTCAAACACCACCATCGCACCGGCGACACGTGGTGTATCTACCCGACGTACGACTTTACGCACTGCCTATGCGACTCGTTTGAGAACATCACACACTCGCTGTGCACCAAGGAGTTTTTCTTGTCGCGCCAGTCGTACTACTGGCTGTGCGACGCCGTCGAGGTCTACAAGCCGGTGCAGTGGGAGTACAGCCGCCTGAACGTCACCAACACGCTGCTGTCCAAGCGCAAGATCCAGGCCCTCAAAACCGCCGGCCACATTACGTCGCTGGACGATCCGCGTCTGTACACGCTGCCGGCCCTGCGCCGTCGCGGCGTGCCGCCGCAGGCGATCAACGCGTTTGTGCGCGAGCTTGGCGTCACCACCTCCGACACCGTAATCGAGGTCGGGCGCCTGGAGAACCATATCCGCGGCGCGCTCAATGAGTGTGCACCACGCATCATGGCAGCTATCCACCCGCTGCGCGTGGTGCTCGAGAACCTGCCCGAGTCGCACTTTGAGGAGTTGGACGTGCCCTACAACCCCCGCGACGACTCGTTTGGCTCGCGGCGCGTGCCCTTTACGCGCACGCTGTATATCGACCGCTCCGACTTCCGTGACGTGGACTCGCCCGACTACTTCCGCCTGGCACCCAACAAGACGGTGGGTCTGAACAGCCTGGCCCACCCGATCACGTGCACAGGCGTGCGCCGTGCCGCCGACGGCTCGATCTCCGAGGTGCTCTGCCGCTACGAGAACGAGGGCAGCGCGCCCAAGCCCAAGTCCTATATCCAGTGGGTTGCGGACTGCCCGCAACGCGGGTCGCCGGTGCGTATTGACGAGGTGCGGATATACAACCAGCTGTTCAAGTCCTCGAGCGCCGACGAGGGCAGCATGAAGGACGTCGATCCAAACTCGCTCGAGGTCGTGCGCGGCGCCGTGGCCGACGTGGGGCTGTGGGATTCGATCAAGCGCTACGCGGCCACCGCGGTGGGCAAGAAGGAGCTGGGCGAGCACCACGTCGAGAACCTGCGCTTCCAGTTTATGCGCATCGGATACTTTGCGCTGGATAAAGACACCGAGCTGCCGCTGGGCGCAATTGAGGCGAACAAGATCGAGGACGCCAAGCTGATCATGAACCGCGTCGTCACCCTTAAGGAGGACTCGAAGAAGGAGGCATAGCGTAGCTTTTTTTCATTCGAATGTGTAGAATGCAGCACCGTTGCCCGGCGTAGTAACAAATAAAGCGTCGGATAGGGCCTCCTCGTCCATGCCAGGCACATGCTTGGCGTAGAACTGCTCCCGGATAATCACCATAAACTCGTCGACCTTGTCCTGTGGCACCAGGTGGACGGTGCAGCCGCCCCAGCCGGCGCCGGTCAGCCGCGAGCCAA
>JANBPA010000160.1:0-22861 GCA_027575275.1 Coemansia sp. RSA 2711
GCAGGGCGTATGGCAGCGGAAAGATAAACGAAAACCAAATGAACCACGGGTGCATTGACGAGTATGGCTGCAGATATCCGCTGTACAGAATTTGAACAAGTAGGCCGATTCCTGAAATAGTATGGGCGACGTCAATGTTAGGTGATATGTTGCCGATCAGACGGAACATGGCGGTCAGTGCCAGCGAGCCGGTCCAAATAAACAAGAAGAATCGGAAATAGTGAGGCGCGGTCCGCTCAAGATTGGTGAGAAAGTAGAATATAATGGTAAAGCAGACGCTCTGAAACGTTGCAAACGGAAGATCGACGAGCGTCTGCGCAATTGAGAGCGCCGCTGGTCGGTACAGAGCCAGCGATTTGTGCTTGTACATGACCAGCCGGCCAGTAACGGCTTTGGGAATCTCGGACTGGCTGGTCAGCGTCGACAGCAGCAGCGCGGTGAACAACGCACCACCGCGCAGGAACGTCGAGTAACTGTTGGCCTGCAAGTTGACAAAGAAGAAACCCAAAAGCACGGCAAACCCAATGTTGTAGATTACTTTAAAGGCAATGGCGTTGCGATTGCCAATGAATATCATCCATTCGCGCGCGGTGAGGATGCGCACTTGAAACAAAAATGTTGTAGTGTATGGCGACTTCCGGCGCAAATGGCTCCGGAGCGACACAAGCTTCTGCTTGCAAGCAGTAAGCCGCGCCGTAAGCATGCCCATATTCACAACTTTTTTCGGCGGACAAAAAATTAGCAAAAGACCAAAGAACGCATTGGTTTGGTTTTCCTGGTTCTGCGACGACTGCTTTGCGCATCCTCGGCCTCAAAAGTGGGGTAGGCGCAAAATTTCTAACGAATAATCCCGCGTGGGCTCAACGATGATGTTTCATGGATAGAAGTTTGTGCGGGGAAAAACAGAAAGAATGTATTGGAAAATTGTTAACGGCGGTGCGCACGCGGAATAAATTGCACGTATTCAAGTGTGCAAGCAAGGCGCCGGTAGCAGCGTCTTTGCCAAGTAGACGACTTGGCTACGTAGATATACCCGGATTATAGAATACCTGGAATCTCTTGACCTTTTCGCTCGTGTGGATCGCGTGAGAGTATCGCGTCATCCTCGTGCCATCCTCGGGAGATTCCATCACTGTGCAGACGTAAAGAAGCCGCCCACTCCTCAGAACACCCTGGAGTTGGCCGCGCGTCAAAGGGCTGCGGGGTGGTCGCAACAATTGCCGAAAGTTTAAGCATTTAAGTTGCGGTAGTTACGCTAACGTTGCGTAGAGCAATAGCAAATTGATATTTGTAGAGTTTAAAAGATGTATCGATGGTACAACGATAGCAAAAAATTAAGCTTCGGACGTTGCATCGAAATCACTGCACGCGTCGAAAATCGATGGCGTATCGATACTCCAAGGTTTCAATTTAAAACCGATAGAGGCAGATTTAAGCTCCACGCACAATCGTCGATTCATTACCGATTAGCAGAGAGCATATCGATATTTAGAACTCTTCCGCTGAGTATTAATAGGGATTGATAGCGGCAAGGTTAAGCTTCTCATGTTGCATTGAATTCATCAAATCATCAACGCATGGAAAACACGACGATTAAATTGACATTGGTAATCCGACAATTTAGAAGACGTAACTCTGGCATCGAATTTATCAGTGCTTTGATAAAACCTAAAGGCACATTAATTTTTGTCGAATGGCAAAGCTGATGTCGTAATTGGTGACCGCTGGCGTTGTTTTTGCGTTTCCGTGCTTGCGCTTTGTGTCCTAAAATTCTGGGTTTGGCAATTAAGCTCGGTCCAGTCCGCTAACCTAAATACACACTCACAGGTTGCACGCAGCTACCGCACATTCTTGTAGTATACCGACAGCGAATCCGGCTCAGATTATTACCGGTACAGCAATCAAAACATGTTAAATCCATACCCACTGCTACCAGTGTCGTAGGATCAGTCTTTGTATAATGATTTCCACACACTCATAAACATCGACGTACCGCACAATGCCCAAGCTTCACAGAAGCTAACAGCCAGTACAACATTCTATTTTATATATCTTTATTCTGTTTGTACGCTATTTGCGCAAATGTCGCACACTATTGCTAACAATATTATGTAAAACTTTTTATGCTTAAAGACGCAGCTGTATACTCTAAATCTTAAACCTGCCAACGTGTATCGCTACTATATTGCTTTCATACCGTAAATATATCCCATGCTCGTCTTGTACAATTTAAGGACAGAATCAATCCATTTGAAATGTAAACGTTAGTGCATAAAAATGTCCATCCGGTTAAGCTTGGCATAGGTGTCAGAGGGCATACGGAACTGGATCATGCCGGCAAACACCATTAGAGCGCGAGACTTGTGCTGCAGTGTTTGCAGGTTAACTTGCTTGACAGCATCCATAAACGGCGACTCTTTCAGACCCGCGTGCAGCCGTGACAGCGTGTCCATAGCAGCTAGGAGAATCAGCGAGAAGTTGCGGGTAATCGCGTCATCCAGACCGCGCACTTGCTCGGCATGCTGCGACACCAGCGAGATGTCGCCTTCGAGCGGCAGCAGCTGTGTGCGCTCAATTGCTTCCAGAGCCTCTTCAAAGGCACCGCGGCGATGAAGGCTTAGAAAGTCGACAATCGACAGCAGCGTGGTGCATGTAGCAGTCGCGCGCTTGTCCAACACCCGAGCAATGTGCTCGTGCTCGCGGTAATACTCCAAAACTGCCCGCGAAACGCCCTCAACATCGTCCAGCCCGTTCAGATCACTGCCGGAATCAACGCTGCCACTACCGTACACGTGCAGCAGCTCGCCCAGCTGCTTGCCCAAAACGCTCAGTACTGTGTTGTATCGCTCGGCAAGATTGTACAGCAGCACCGTGTCTGCCAGCCGGCCCTCGTCGCGACTGCGATCAGCCAGGCGACAGATGATCGCTTGTGCAAACTGCTCGTTGCTAGTGATGCCCAGCAGCGGCATGTAGCGCTCCAGCAGCCCGCGCCTGCGCGTCCCGTCCGATTGGATGTCGCCGACGTACTTTGCGTAATCGGCGCACTCATAGAGTGTGCGCACAATCTCCCGCTGGCAGAGATCGTGCTGGCGGGCAGCGGTTGCCTCGCTGGTACCCAGCGTCAGCAACAGCAGGTAGCTAATGGCGTCGTCAGTCTGCGGCAGTGCGTGCGCATAGTGGGTAAGCACTCGCGCAATGTTCAGCGCTGTCTGATCGCCATCCTCGACGGCCAGATAGCCCGAAAGCGCGCCCGCCGAAGTATCTGCGCTGGGGATACGCAGCAGTCCGTAGAACACCAGCGCAATGGCAATGTGCACGCCTTCAATCTGGTAGCGGTCGACCTGCAACAGGTAATCAACGGCATTCTCAAATAGGCCGCACAGCAGCAGCACGCGCAAGTACAGCAGCGGGTTGTTGCCTGTCGGGTCGAAATGCGCGGGTCCAAACTTGAGCATCAGCGCCTGCAGCGACGCCAGCGTATTGCGCGGATGTCCGGTCGCTGTGGCAATCTGGTCAGCATCGCGAATAACCGCCAGGCTCGACCACAGATAGTCCTCGGTCGTCTGCACAACCTCGGCGGCGGCCTTCTTAGGCGCGGCCCCGCGACCCAGCACCTTGAATAGCGCCGCCTTGTACGGGTCCTCCAGCGACGCCGCCGAAACCGACACGCCGACCCGAGTGGCCGTCGTCTTGTCGCAAAACGCCTTCAAATGCGCGACAAAGCCCGGGTCACTGTCGGTGATAATGTCCTCCATGTCAAGCGCGTACCGGAGTAGCTCCTGCTTGTAGCCGCAGCGGTACAACGTGTACATGTGCGCCCAGATTGCCTCGCCGTTAAACACCTCGAGGAATGTGGGCGCGCGACCCAAGCGTCCAAATTGCACGTTCAGGTAGCCCTGGACTTTGCGCTGGACAGACGGGATGCCGCCAACGTTAGCGTCGTGCGGGTACTGCGCGACAATCCGGTCCACATGGTCAATGAACGTCTCTTCCAGATACTGGCACGCGCCGCGGGCGATATCGCGCGGTGCTGACTGTGCTGTATAGTGCGCCAGCAGCTTCCACACCTGGCCAATCTGCTTGCTCTTCAGCTCTACGCTGCTGTCCTGCGTTGCCTTCTCTAGGCTGCCCAGCAGATCAAACTGCGCTACGGTTCCGGCCACGCGCGCGTCGTTCAGCTTGCGCACTACCTGAGTGTAGCGCTCGACACGCGGCTGCGTGACCTGGCCGTGGGCCCGAGTATCCGTCAGGTTAAATGCGCCTGAGCCGCCAGCCGCCAATGACCCCGTCTGGTCGGCCATGCCAAAGAACTGCGGTTCAGCACCCTGGTACTGGCCCAGCTCCTCAAACAGCCGCTGCTGCGTGTCCATCCACATCTGCTCCATGTGGTCAGTCAAATGGCGGTCAAAATCGTCCAGTGTCGCCAGTTCGCTCTCCTCAATCGCATTGACAATCGACTGCTCCTGCTGCTGCGCCAAAAACGTCTCGACGTTCGCATCGTACGCGGGCTGCATAGTTTCAAACGCCGAGAGCAGCGCCGCCGACGCGTTGGTCTCCGCCATCGCTTCAGCGTCAACGCCTGCACCGGCAAGCAGCGACTGCGCGCGTGGATCCAGCGCTACTCGTCCGCCGCGCACCGATCTGGCGACCAGCTTGCGCGATTCCGATTCGAGCAAGTCGATCCCGCGATGCACATTTGGGATGTCCGCCTGCGACAGGTGCGTCGTAAGTTGCTTGGACTCTTCCAGCAGCGAGCTAAGCGTCGGGGTTTGCAGCATTTTTCCGCGTTGACAAAAGTAAAGGCGAATTCCAAAGGCAAGAAAAAGAAAGACAGCGTGTTTACAGTTTTTGCCAACTAATCCAGAACAGTCGCGTTGTGATCACTCGGCTCGAATTAAATTGCAGATCCATAGCTCGGCTCGCAATTAAGCTAACGCTAGAAAGCAAGTGGTTCGCTTTTCCGCAAGTCACAAAGTCTTCTTATTCTACATTACGCAAACAGCACGCGCACTGAAAGGGATACTTTCATGTACATAAGTTCAGGCAGGCAAGCGGGAGTGTCTGCTTTTGTACCAGCTGTACTTGCGTCTACAGTTGGACAATGTGCGCTGCTTCGAAGATGTACAAACAACGCCATGTCCATGTCGCATCTAGCAAGGTAGGAATAAAAAGCAGCAAGTTATAAAGGCTTTTTGCGTTGATGTCCGCCCACATGTTTGCAAAGCCTGCAGTCTGCCATTTATTGGCCTTTAGCAAGGAGAAAAAATTGGCCAGACAACGTAATTTAAAAGGCGTTGTTTTTTCCGCCTAAAAAACTGGCGCCCTCCATCTTTTTCTTTATTATTTTTCTATTCTTTAGCCATATATTTAAGAAATAATGCCAACTTATTCGCTGCTTGCATTTCTCCGCACTGAGGCTGGCGAGTTTCACACGGCAATAGACAATCTGGAGAACAGCACGGTGGAAAACAAGCTAAAAGAAAGAAACCATTTTGGCGAATACAAATACTGCGTTGTAGGCGTGGGGGTCAATGAAACTCGCCACGAGTTTATGGTGGTTGAGCAGCAAAACGACTATAATGACGAGGAAGTTAAAGATACAACTAGACTCACTTACAACGATACAAGCTTTCAAAACAACAGCGGTGTGCTAGCCGCTATTCAAAGGTATGCAACAGCACAGTAATAGTTTGGGTTACATGTCAAACACACACTTTGTAACACAAAATTAGTTGTATTCATGTTGTCTTGTCGCTTTCATCTTTTTAAAAACCGCCTTTAAAAACAACAACTCGGCATATTTTAAGCAATGCAGGTCTTTGGAATAAGCTCAAATAAATACCGATTAAACTGCTTAATAACACGCTTGTCGCTTGTCCAAATAGCGTACCATGCAGCAAAAGCACTGGCAACGCAACTTTGAAAATAAACAAGTCGATTGCCTACATTTCAGAATTTTTCCCTGAAGCATTAGATAAAATATTTCAGTGCATTTTATAGTCCTGTGACAGCTGATGTCGGTTCTGGCAAATATGGCCGGAGTCATTTAACTGTGTATTCAGAAAAAGGCAGCTTTCTCCGCGTAAATCAAAACACTAGAGAACATACTGTGTATTGGCTAATCCCAATTACCAATTTAGAAAAAAAGGCTATCGACGGTTCACATCTCTTCGCGCACCTTGTTGCGACGGCTCTTCTTTCCGCGCTTGCCCTTTCCGCGCTTGTTCTTGCGCTTGCTTAGGCACGACTTGCCCGAAGACGATGAGCTAGACGATGAGCCAGAAGATGAGCCAGAAGACGAGCCAGACGATGACGACGATGACGACGGCGCAGGCGATGACGCAATTACGCTTGGGGTACCAGTGTTATTTGTCGCTGCGGCACCGCCGCCAGATCCAAACTCGTAGACTGCAGGGCCAGGTATCTCGTACGAAGTGGCATCATCCCACAGGTTAAAGTGGACGCCCGGGTCGTTCTTGTCGTAGGCGCCCGGGATTGCCACTCCGGGCGGCACTTCGGTTCCGGTGCCAGATACATTGATGAGCACGCAGCTCGGGAAGAACTCGGCGCCAGCGTCCTCGTCCTCGCCGTACACGCGGTCTGCCTCGTGAAGCGCAATAACTTGGGCCCGGACAATGTACTGGCCCGGAGCCAACGTGGGAGGAACCTGGATGTCTAGTTTACCGTTAAGCTTGATGAGGGTATCGACGCCCCAGACATCGGTGTCCGGATTCCACCCTTCATCAAGCACAGAGAACCACACATTGCCCTCGCCATTCGACGCCGCCGGAGCCATATACACCATATACGGGCCCTTGTGGCTCTCGGAGATCACACGATCGGTGGGCCCGGATTCATGCATATGAACCGAGAAAGTGGATCCGGCGGCAACATCGCAATATTCGCCCTCGTTGATTGCAGTGCTAGCCGAGCGACAGCGCATTGTGTCCTTGGTGACATCCTTCTCGGGGTAGTTCTTGTCATCCCACGGCTTGACGGTGCATTTTCCCTCCTCCATCTTATCCCCGTTGTATTCGAAATTAGTAATGTAAATGTGCCCAAAGGCGGGGACCACCAGGCTTGCCAGAGCGGCAAGCGACACCGAAACAGAGAGCTTTGAAAACATGACCAGCATGAAACAATACAAGCAAAATAAACCCCTCCCTTGTTTGAAGAAGAAATATAGTAGGAAATTCTGAAGAAAGGAAGGAAAGGGGAAAAAAAACGAGAACAGCGAACGAGTTGGCTTGAATAATAAGCAGGCGATGCAAAAGCACAGGAGATTTTGAGCAAATGTCGGCTTGAAAAAGAAACCGTTTTTTTAGTCTTTGAAAAAGGGCTCGCGCTACTAAGGCTAAAAGAAATTTATGGAAAATTCGAATGTTCCAAACAGCCAGTTTAAAAGAGACCGCTGACGTTCTTTTTCAAACTATCCATCTTGGCATGGAAGAAAAAAATTCGTTCAATCGGTCTTTCTTTTTACTCTAAAAAGGAAATGCGCTGCTTTGAATTAAACTTGCCTGTATCAGAGGTGGGGGCTACCTTGTAACGTTGGTGTCCGAAGTTTGACCATACTTGTTAAGAAAACTATTCAGGCATAATATCCAAGCATCGACAAGCCAACTGATTGTATTTATCTCGGATTGGCCAGACGCAACCAGGTTATTTTATTAGAGGGGGGCAAGTGCATATATTCCGGGATATAATATCTATGTTTACCAATGGCATGCCACATACAAGACTTCCAGTTATCATAACGTTCTCCAACGCCGATCAATTTGCACGAATCATGCTACCTTCGCCAAAAACATCAACCAGTACATAATCCAGAATTCTCCACGTTTGGTTTTCATAGTCCATAGTTTATACTAAAAAAAAGACATATTATAAAAACCACTATTACGCTTCCAGCTCGCTGCTCACCAACGACCCAAAACACGACTTTGCCAGCTGATAGGTACGCAGAATGCGCATATCCTGGGCCAGCGGCAACGAGGTCGAGTCGACCTCGCCAGACACCGCCAGCTCCTGCAAAAAGCCCGTCACAACCGAGGCCATCTCCGACGTCGCCACCGTGTACTTGACGTGCAGCTCGTGGGCCTCCTCGCCCACATACCAGTTCGCCTCGCCGCCGGCATCGTATATGCCGATTACCGGCTGGCTCGACTCGAACCGCGACAGCAGCGACGGCAGCGCAGCCAGCAGCGACTGCATTTGCTCGCAGATATCGCGCACGCGCTGCGCCTGCGCCTCCACGTCGGCGTCGACGGACGACGAGTCGGCAATGGCCTGCAGCACCGCAGGCAACTCCTCGACAGCAGCAATAAACGACAGATACACTTGGCCGCCAGCCGCCCACTCGTCGGCCGGGACAAGCCCGCAATCGACGCGCTGCAAGTGCTCTAGCGCCCGCCGCAAGAGCTGATACTCGCCACGCAAAATGGCGTCGGGGGCAATGCGCTGCACAACCAGCGCATGCGCAGCCGCGGCCTGGCCCGCGCTCAGCAGCCAGGCAAACTGCCGCAGCGTCGCCTGCGCCGCCACGTCCACGCCGGACAGCGGCGCACCGAGGCTCGCAGACCGCGGGCTAAACGCCGTGATTGGCCGAGGCGCCGGCACGGAGACTGCACCACCGCCAGCGTGGTCGCGGTCGTAGCGGCTGCGCGTGGCCAGCGCGCCGTACAGCCAGGCGCGCGGCAGCAGCAGCTCCTGGAGCACAAACCGGATGCGCTCCTCGGTCTCGTCGGCGTCGTCAGCAGCGGTCTCGGCCACCAGCGGCAGCAGGTCGGCGCCAATGGCCGGCGGCAGCGTCGGCGTCGGGCGCGACACCGGCAGCGCCCGCTCAAGCAGCGCGCGAATCGCATAGTCGCGGTGCGGGGCACTCGACAGCTGCAGCAGCACAAAGCAGGCCCAGTGCCACAGCCCCACAGCCTCGAGCTGGAACGCCCAGGCGGCCAGCAGCCGGTCGTACGACAGCACATCGTCGAATCCGCGGCACCTGCGCACGCGCAGAAGCAGCCACGCAAGCATCGCCGGCTGCCGCACGTCGCCGCGCGCCGGCGTAAACGACTCGCTCAGCAGCGCGCGCTCCAGCGCGTACGCCGGCTGGCTGTGCAGCCGCAAAAGCTGGAACGCCGGATCCCACACGCCGCGCCGGCACAGATCCAGCTGGCGCTCATGGACGCCGCCCGCAGCGCGCAGCTCGTGCAGCGACAGCGCCGAATCGTCGTTGCCGCCGCCAAACAGCCACGCAGGCAGCGGCGGCGCGACACGCGCGCGCGTCTCGAACGCGTCGACGTACGCGTCAACTGCAGCCGCGACGGGGTCGGCCGGCGACTGGGCAAACCACAGACCCACGCCGAACGCGCGCTTCCAGTCAAGGCCCGCGGCGACATCCCGGCCCGCCAGCAGCTCGTACACGCGGCGGTATGCGGGGCTGAGCCCGGGCAGGTCGAGCTGCGCGCGCAGCAGCGCCTGCATCTGCGCGTCGTTGCCGCCGCCGCCAACCGCGCCAGCGCCGCCCTGCGCAACCAGCGTGGCCAGGCGGTAGTCGCGGTGCGACGTGGCGGCCAGACACGCGGCCTCGACGCGGTGGCCCGTCAGCAGCGCAAACACCGAATCGGCCGACGGCGCCGGGCTCTGGCTGGCGCGCATCAGGTCGCGCTGCACGGACGCGTGGACCGCGTCCATCAGCCAGCGCGTCAGGTCCTGGCGCTGGCGCACCGCCTGCACGTGGTCGGTGACGTCGCGGTCAAACAGCACCGCAGCCAGCTCCAGCACGCGCCGCTCCTCGCTGTCGTCGTCCTGGCCGGCCGCAGCCGCCGCGCGCAGCACCGCCGCAACCGACGCGTCGTCGCGGACGCACACGCGCGGCAAGCCATCGGCGCCACGCGTGACCGCCGAGTGCTCCCACTGCGCGCGCGCCGCGTTCGCGTACACCGCGGCGTCTGGCGACGCGTTGACGTGGCGCGCCACGCTGTCGATGGCCACCACCGACGACGCCGCGCCGCCGCGCAGATACACGAGCTGGCCCTGGGCGCCAAACGCCACGCGGAAGCTGCGCGCCATCATCAGCCCCGCATCGGCGCTCAGCCCGGACCGCCCGTGCGTCAGCGACCGCGCGTACGGCTGCGGCGCCGCCAGCAGCTCGCGCGCGAGCCGCGACTCGCTTGCGCGCAGGTACTTGCTCGGCGGCGGCAGATCCAGCTCGCGCGCCGCCGCGGGCCGCGCAACCGGGGCTGCGGGCCGAGCCGGCTCGATGGCGTCGGCGCGCCGCTTGCAGCCCACGGGCTCGGCCGGCGGCGGCGGGGCCGAGAACAGCGACGCGCGCTTTACGGGCGCGCGCCGCAGCGACGCCGCGCGGCGGCCGCCGGCAAGCAGCTGCTGCGGCGGCGGCGGCACGTAGCGGCGCGGCTGGGAGGACGGGGGATCGGCCACCGCACGCGGGCCGTCCACGGGGCCCTGCGTCTGAAGCGCGGGTGCTGCGGTGGCCTGCTCAAAACCCTGCATGGGGCCCTGCGCCTGAACCGCGGGTGGCTGCTCGAGATCCTCGTCGTCGTCGTACAGGTCGTCGTCGTCCAGCCCGTAGCGCGAAAAATGCTCGACGCGGAAGATCCACGTGCCGTCGACAAAGTCGACAAACTCGGTCTCGTCGATGCGGCGCAGGCGGCGGATGTGCTTGCGCACGCGCGCGTCGTCCATGTGCGTCACCGCGGCGCCGGTTGCGCGGTCGACGGGCCAGCAGTCGTGCAGCGAAATGGTCGCGGGCACGTTGAGGCCCTGGCCGCGCGGCGGCTTGTTGCTCTCGTCGGGGTACACGGTGCACACGCGGTCGCCAAACAGCACCACGCCGCCGGCAATCGCGCCCAGCGAGCCCACGCCCGTCAGATCCACCGCGCGGTTGAAGCTCACCTGCCCGACGCCGTCGCGGCCAACCGTAAAGTTGCGCACTGCGCGCAGCTGCTGCGTCGACATGGCGCGCAGGTCGTCCAGCGCCGGCCGCATCCAGTAGCCGCCGTCCTCCTCGACAATCACCTCCTCAAACTCGTCGGCGTCGGTCTCGGCGGTCTCGTCCGCGGTCCCATCAACGGTCCCATCCGCGGCCCCATCAAGGGTCTCGGCCGGCGCCCTGCGCAACGCAGCGCCCTCGGCCCACGGGTTCTCCATGTGCGGCGGCGACGCCAGCAGCTCCGTGGCCGTCGCTGCGCGCTCGCGCACCGGCGTCGCGTCGGCCGCAGCCGCCGATGCGCGGCCCCGCGCCGGGGATCCGCCGGCGCTGCCGAAGCTGGGCCTGCGCGTGATCACCAGGCGCTTGACGTTCGAGTGCGGCAGCTGGCTCTCGGGCGACAGGAACCCGTCGCGCCCAAACAGGCCGCCCTTGAGCTCGCGCGCAGTTGTGGCTGGCGTCGGCGGCGCCGCTGCCATGCGCGCCGCCGGCGCCGGCGCCGCGAATCCGCGCGCGCGCAGCCGGCTGCTGGCCGCCGTCGCCACGTGCGGCGACGAGAGCAGCTGCAGATTCAGCCCGCGCTTCTTGCGCTCGGTCTCCTTTGCGTCCGGCGCCAGCGTGCTTGCGCGCAGCGGCGTTGCGGTCAGGTGGCTGCTGCCCAGCTTGGCCGTGGCCTTGCTTGCCAGCCGGCTGGTGTCGAACAGCGCGTTGGCGCCGTACGGCTGCTTGTCGATCTGCGCCGCCAGCTGCCCCGCCTGCAGCGCCGGCGGCTGCGCCTGCAGCTGCGGCTGCTGCGCCTGGAACAGCGACTGCGCGGGCTGCGCCTGCGCCGGCGCCTGCCCGCCAAACCCGAACCCGAATCCGCCGCCGCCCGTGCCGGCGCCTGCGGACCCAAACAGCCCGCCCGTGGCGCCTGCCGGCGCTGCGGCCGCGGGCTTGGCGCCAAACAGCCCGCCGCCCGTGCTGCCTGCCGTGCTGCCAAACAGCCCCGTGCTGCCGGTGCCGCTGGCGCCCGTGTTTGCCGAGCCAAACAGCCCGCCGCCGGCAGCGCCGGTGCCCGCAGCCGCAGTGCCGCCTGAGCCAAACAGCCCGCCGCCCGCCGTGCCGCTAGAGCCAAACAGTCCGCCGCCAGTCGTCGTTGCGGGCTTGGCCCCAAACAGCCCGCCGCCTGCGGTGCCCGTGGAGGCTGCTGGCTGCCCAAACAGGCCCGTCGATGCAGGTGCCGCTGACGCCGCAGGCGCGCCGAACGCCCCGGTGCCTGCCGTTGACGCGCCAAACAGCCCGCCGCCAGTGGTGCCGCTAGAGCCAAACAGCCCGCCGCCAGCTGCCGTCGTTGCCGGCTTGGCGCCAAACAGTCCTCCGCCCGCGGTGCCCGTGGAAGCTGCTGGCTGCCCAAACAGGCCCGTCGACGTAGGTGCAGCCGAAGCCGCCGGCGCGCCGAATCCGCCGGTGGCCCCCGACGTGCCGCCGCCGAACAGCGACGTCGAGCCGCCTGTCTGGCCGAACCCGCCGCCGGTGCTCTGGCCAAAGCCCGTCGACTGCCCGAACCCGGTCGTGGCCGCGGGCTGGGACGCTGCGGTTGCGCCGAACGCGGTGCTTCCGCTGCCAAACGCCGGCTTGGCCTGCGCGCTCTGCCCAAACCCGCCAAACCCGGTTCCAGCGCTCTGCCCGAACCCGCCCGTGCCCGCGGTGGCTGCTGGCGTCGAGCCGAATCCGCCGGCGCCGCTGGTCGCTGTTGCGCCGAACCCGCCGCCAGTCGAGCCGAACCCGCCCGTGGATGAGCCGAATGCCGTGCCGCCGGTCGAGCCGAATCCGCCGCCGGTCGCCGCCTGCCCGAACGCCGGCTTGCTGGCCGTCGAGCCAAACAGGCCCGAGCCGGCCGTCGACGTCGCCGGATTGCTGGCCGCCTGCCCAAACCCGCCAATGCCGCTGCCGCCCGAAAACGTGCCGAACCCCGTGGCCGGCTTGCTCGCGGCCGCAGCACTGCCAAACCCGGTGCCCGCGCTTGATGTCTGCCCAAAGCCCGTCCCCGACGACTGCCCAAACCCGCCCGTGCCGCCAAAGCCCGTCGTGGCCGTCGCCGACGGCGCCCCGAATCCGCCCACGCCGCCGCTGTCGGCCTTCTTGCGCCCGGCCTCGTAGTCCTGCAGCCGCAGCTCCTCGGGCGAAAAGTCCTTGTACTGGTCCATAAAGCTGATGTGGTTGTATATCTCCTGTTTGCCTGCCGCCGAGTTCTCCACTACCGGGTTGAAATCCGCGCGCGCCGTGCCTGTGCTCGCCACGCTGCTGCCGAATCCGCCGGCTCCGCTGCCGCCGCCAAACAGCGTCGATGTGGTGGCTGTCTGCGAGCTCTGTCCGAAACCGGTGCCCGAGCCGCCGAATCCCGTGCCGCCGCCGCCAAACGCGCTGCCCGTGCCGGCCGCTGCCGTGCCGGCGGTGCTTGTGCCGCCAAATGCGCTCGACGTGCCGCCGAACCCGCCCGTCGTGCGCCCGAACCCGCCCGACCCGCCAAAGCCCGTGTTGCTGCCGCTGCCAAACCCGGTGCTCGGATTGCTCGACTGCCCAAACCCGCCGCCAAACGCCGGCTTGTTCTGGCTGCTTTGCCCGAACCCGCCGAACCCGCCTCCGGAGCCGCCGCCGCTGCCAAAGCCCCCACCGGATCCAAACATATTTCCTTTTTCCGCGCTAAGAAAAGATGAGCTTCTGGATTCAACAAAACGTACTTATAAAGAAAAATAGCAAAGCTGGAATGGAAAAAAGAGGGAGGCTGCTAGTCAAAACGTGTCTGTCAACAGAAGAGAAACGCGTTTTTTTTATTCCAACTCTGACTGCTTGATCATCTGATTAATTATGCAGCGCCTTTTGGAACTTTAGCAGGTCCTGAACCAGCCCGCTCGGCGCCGACTGCACGCCCGCCTCGGCGCTCAGAAACTTGTCCATGCGCTTGACCACGCCCTCGAGCTTGATGCCCTCTGCTGCTTCCTGCTTGATTACCAACGGCCGCTGCACACCCGACATTTCGACAATTGGCGCCAAAAAAAAAACAACTAACGCTCTAATAAAAAAATTTGTAAGACAAAGAAAAAGAAGGCTGCGCTGATCCGCAGCCCCCAAAATCTAGTGAACATGCCTCTAGCACGTGATGCGGTACGAGTAATATATAAGAAATGGCTCTAAACGTGTTTATTTAGAAAACTCAAAAGACAGCTAATTCGATAATGCCTGGCTCTCATTCAGCCTCATGCTTTCTACAAGCTGACTAAACTGGCCGTCTGGCCGAGCCAGCAGATTGCTAGGAGTGTCAAACTCTGCAATTCTGCCCTGATCCATGACCATGATTCTGTCACTGTCCATCACTGTCTTTAACCGATGAGCAATAGTTAGCACTGTGCACTCTAAAAACTCCTGCCTAATAATTGTCTGCATCAGCTGGTCAGTCCGAGTGTCAATGTTGGCTGTGGCCTCATCCAGAATCACAATCTTTCTCTTCCACAGCAGTGCTCGACACAGACTTATCAGCTGTCTCTGGCCCACACTAAAGTTCTGCCCATTGTCTTCCACCTCAGTCAGCAGTCCAGTCTGGCCCTTGCTGTCATCAGTGTTGAGCAATTTGTTGATGTGTGCTTTGCTAATTGCATCCAATAGCTCTTCATCAGAGTACTCTGAACCTGGATCCAAATTATCTCTAATAGTTCCCTTGAACAGCATGGGATCTTGAGGCACCATGCTAATTTGAGATCTCAAATCACTCAATCCTAGTTGACTAATATCTACTCCATCAATTAAAATAGACCCACTGGCTGCTTCTACCAATCTAAGCAATGCAAATGACAGTGAGCTCTTGCCTGCTCCAGTACGCCCCACAATGCCAACTTTCTCATTCTGTTTAGTAGTAAATGACAAATTCTGCAGCACTACATCCAGCTCATCTCTGTACCTCAAGCTGTAGTTATCAAACTCAATGACTCCCTTCTGTGGCCAATCCTGAGGTACTACATCGCCATTAGTAACATGTGATGCTTCTTGCTCAATGCACTCTGAGTATGCAAAGTATTTGGAAAGCATTGGATAGTACCGGTTCAATGCATATTGATCACCCATCAGTGTCATCAAGGAATTAAATAATTTTGTGCACAAATCCATATATTGCTCTACTTCGCCTGAACTATATGGTGTGGCATATGGCTTATATTTCAAGTACACCAACACTGCCAGTGCAATAAATGCTTTTATAAGTGTATGGGCTATATCAAACAACCCTTCAAAACTTGCCAGAATTCTGTACATATGATGGGAATCAGCATTGGAGAATAATATTTGCTTCAGGAATGTACCTGCTTTTTGATGAATTCGAATCACCTCTTGCCCCTGCATAACTTCACCCTCAATATTTTCAGAAATAGCATCCTGCTTATTTATAAGTCGGGTGCGGATGTCATTATACACTGAGTAGAATATCTGGTTCAGGTAGGTTGTCATTATTACTGGAATCACAGCAAGCACAAGTAGCAGCTTGAACCTGAACATAACATTTGACACTGTTACCAGTGCATCAAACAGATAGAATGGCAAATGTGTTAAGCCATTAGTGTACACACACACTGACTTGACAATATCATTGTCAAAAAGTCCTGACAGTGCATACTTTGGCAACTGCTCAAAATGGGTCAAGCTGGCAAATGCCAGGTGTTTTGCCAAATCTGCTGCCATTGTATGTGCTGAATTCTGTCGCCAAACATGATATTCAAACAATTCAACTTGTGTATCTAGTTCATGTGACACCAAATCCAATGCAAGCTTGGTCATGAGGTAAGTTTTCAGGGCATTGGCAGATATGTACATGCTATTGTGTGGCAATAGATTAGCTCTAGCAGTGGTAAGATAATACTCAACCAATGCACTTACAAACTGCATACCAATTATAAGACCAACTGTCTTATAGCCACTGAGCTTGATAAATTTTCCAATTAGCTGAAGAAGCGTGTACTTTGCCACAGGTTCATTTATCTCTGTGCTGACTGATATTTTTGTGCCATTGTCATCATTGCTGTTATTAGTAATCTCATTGCTGAGCACAGTGTCAGTGGGCAGTTTACTGTCAGCACCATAAATTGGACAAGCTGCCACTGCTTTATTTGAAGTTATTGCACCATTCACCATGGTAATCACCACATCACTCAAAGGAAGAACATGGTCAGCATGAGTCACCAATATTCTGGTCTTGCTTTTCAAAATTCCATCTCTAGTCAACACATTCTCAACCAGATGCTTCTCTACATGGGCATCTACAGCAGACAGCACATCATCCAACACATAAATATCTGCCCTGCTGTACACTGCTCTTGCTAGAGCCAGTCGCACCTTTTGACCACCAGACAGATTAATTCCTTTGTGCCCAATTTCAGTCAAATCCCCGTCTGCTAGCTGCTCAATGTCATCCTCCAAAGCACATGCCCTAATGACTTCCATATAGAATTTCTCATCATATTCACTGCCAAACAGCACATTCTCTCGAAATGTAGCATTCATAATCCAAGGCTTTTGGCTGACATATCCAATTGACCCCTGTACATAGCCTTGTCCGCTAACCAATGGCATCTCACGGCATAGAGCTGCCAGCAAGGAAGACTTTCCACTCCCCACCTGGCCCTGGATGGCTACAAATGTTCCTTGTCGAATCTTCAGTGTAATAGGCTGCAGTGCAAACTTTTGCTCACCCCAGCTAAAACTGCAGTTATCAAGCTCAACTGAATACTCTGTGTTTGCAGGACCTGACTGTTGCTCAACATAATTTATGCTTGTAAATTCAGCACCCCGCTCTAGGTAACTTTCAATTGACTTTATATTTCTAATCTCATACCCCACACGGTCAATATCTTCAGCAAAGTCTGTTATTTCATATATCTGGTACATTATGATTGATAATTCCACATAGGTGACATTGCTGCGCATGCCAATAGTATAAAGTAAAGCAAATGCTATAATTATCTTTGGCCCATATATTTCAACTCGGTCAAGCAGGCCACATATAAAGCGAATATACATGGGTGCACTTTGATCTATACCATACAAATTATAATCTGTTAATTTCAGCAACTTTGACTCCCATCCATACTGTTTAATAACCCGCATGTTGTTTAGCAGAGTACTAGGAGTAAATGTTGCCTTATTTGTACTTGTGTATGACTCATTGACATCATTGTAGTGGTCTTTAAAATGTGCTGTTATTGTCAATAGAGCAAACATGGAAATTACAATGCCAAATGCCACCCAGCCCAGCATAATTGATAGTATGCATATTCTAACCACCTGGGCCAATACTGAAAGTCCAAAAATAATTAAATTGCGAACATTATTGGCATATGTTGAGCACTTATTTAAGCAGTGGTTTAAATTAAATTTTGATTCATTATAATCACACTTTTGCTGAAGGTGCATCTTAATGAAATGATCCTTCAATATGGATTCCAATACTTCGAATAATTCATTGTACTGTTCTGTGACAAAATTTATAAATGGATGAAATAGATGCAGCCCCAGCCATATGAGCACCAGTTGGTTAAAATAAGCTCCACTGCTTCCATTTGCAAATGTGCCAATTATTTGAATCCTCACTATATTTTGATAGTTCATAAGCATTATCAGAGCATATTTTGCAGTTTGCAGCTTAGCAATCTGCATCCAACTTACACGCAGCAATGCACGCAGTATGCTGTAGGACTGTTTCTCATCAATGTAGAATTTTTGCTGCAATTCAGTATACTTTTTATAGTGAGTCGATTTGCAAATGTCAGATTTTTCAACGTGGCTAGTTAGCAGTTTCCATGACATTTTAAACTCCTCAACATATAGCAGTGTACATATTCTCTTTTGAACATGCAGTGAAAAATACTGCCAGGCAAGGTAGAGCTTAAGCAATGTACCAGCAGGCAAGTATGTCCAGTCCTTGGGCTCCCAGAAAGTGTAAGCAGCACTTGCAATATACAGCAAAGCAATAATGTTGCTGCGAGATTGGTGTAATGCTACATAAGCAGCCAGCACAGATACCAACACTCGGTCAAGGTTGCCTACAGCTAAAGCCATGCAAGCAGCAGCAGCAGCTGCAGTTTTTAGCATCCTAATTCTTGCTGACTGTCAAAGTATAATTGTATGGCTGAAGAAGTGAGGAAGAGAAAAAAGAAATTCAGCAAATATCCAAGATGAGACTCTTTTAAACATTTCCAGTTTTTCTTTTCCTCTTTGCTGTACTCTACTGCGGCCACAGCCAAAGAAAGAATAATTCTTTGAAAATTTTTTGTTTTAAAATCGCAATAAAATACATTTCTTAATTGAAAAATTCCTGCAAAACCTTGTCTACACTGGCTGCAGTAGCCCTCTAAATTGCCTGGCATACCGGGTAGCCAGACTAGATGTAACTGCCTGCTTTATGTAGCTATTGTACTGACGCTTGTGTATGGAGCTGATTTTAGCACGAGTAAATGCTGGACACAATACAGTTAGTAGCAGGGTGCACAACGCCATGCTCTTGACAGACTCAGTGCTGATCAAGGGAGAATGATAGTTGTGCACAATTTCCCAGTGGTTGAATGAGGTTGACAGCGGGTAGTGGTTCTGGTACATGTAATCTGCCAGCTGCAAAAATGGGGCACCAACATAGTCGTCACCCATTCCAGCACACATACAGTGTAGTTCAGTTAGCTGTGGCAGCGCAGTAAGCAATGGAACTAGGTCAGCAAATGTAAGCTGGCTGTGGTTAATATGCAGTGATTTTAGACTGGTCATTTGCATGCTGTGCACCATGGCACAAACCAGCTTTTCCCCAGCCTTGGCCTCCTGGATATCTACCACACGAATCACTGATGATGCTCGATGCACAAACTGAGCTACTGCTGCAGCAAGTTGTCCATTTCTGTGCGAGTCGTCATTGCCAAACTGTGAATTGTCGGCAATGGTGATGTGCTGCAACCGTTTAAAATTGCCCTTTGCAAACACCTGGTACTTGTCCAACATCTGCAGCATGTCCACATCGGGGGTTAAATGAAGGTATTCTAGTGTATCCATGGTGCCTCTAAACAGCAGATCATCGGCAAATGGATAGACTATCCCCAGATACAAGTACCTGAGCTTGGGCATAAACTGACACACTTGTAAGGACGGTTTGAATGCGTCGTCCCTGTTGGCCGACTTTTCAAACACTAGCTTTTCCAAGTTATAGTAGATGATATAGTGGTTGTACGAGCTGACAAACAAATGCGCCAGCTTATCGCGGCTCATGCCATGGCATGTCAGCCGCAGCTCGATCAGGGTCTCCGAGCTGTTGTGGATTAATGGGAGAACCTGCTCGTAGCGCTCATTCCAGCAACAATCTAGCCGCGACAGCGAGTGGGCAATCTCTGGCTGGTACGAGTTTATAAAGTCGTTGTAGTTTACCAGCATTGCCGAGTAGTGCATATTTCTAAACAGATTAGTCAGCATGGCGTTGAAGCTGTGGTCGGTGGGCATCTCTTTGACCATTGTGAATGCGTCGTAGCTGACGGTGAGAGCCGCGGCTTTGGGAACCAGCTGCTTGATGAACTTTGCAAACACATGCGCATGGCTGTCATAGTCATGCATCAATATATCTTCGTCGCTGGTGTTGTGCTGGATTAGCAAGTTCAAGTGCCGAACGTGCGGGAAAATCTGCTGGTGGCACCAGATTCCGCTCACCTTTTGCACGCCCTTGCCGTTGAAAATGTAGTTAAAGTCGATTGTAAAGTTCAGCGTAGTTACCAGTGCAAAAAAGTGGTCGTCCGGCTGCGGCAGCTCTGCTGGCCACAGGGTGTACCCCTTGTCGATAACCGTGCCCACCCGCACCACGTACTGTGAGCATTCAAGTTGAAAGAGAACGCGCCGCCACTGGTGGCACACCTGGAGCAACTGTCGAATAGATTGAGCCGTCTGCTTGTACTGCAGAAACCGCAGGATATTGCCGATGATCCGAGCAGGCAGCGCCTGGATAGTCACGAAGGCCGGCATGCTGAATGAGGTAAGAATAGAGTATAATAAAAAGCCCACGGGTTTGACTGGAAGAGAAAAGAGGAAAGAGAAGGCGTTTGCTAAAAGATGGCACCTTTGACTCTTTGAACAAGTTCTGGATGGTGGTAAAAGTGCAGGCCTACAAAGGCGCACGCTATAGATATCCATATCAAAGGCCGGGAAAGGGGGCAGCTTGGAGCACGGCTGGTTAGTGGGCACGCACCTGACCGGCCGGTCAGCGGGCATGTCTGGGCTGGAGCCAAAAGATGGGTTCCAAAGCGCCGGCGGTAGATCCAATCTCTTATAAATGGCGGGGCATAATACAGCAGCCAAGTTGACCGCGCATGGTTGCCATACGTGATGTACGGCGCCGGGTTGCGCGCCAACATGCGCGGAACAACCACTTTGGCAAACTGGTCGGTCGGGGTCGCGCCGCCAGTTTGCGAGAACACTGCCCGGTCGCGAATGGCCTGGATTGCGGGCATAAACGGGCTGGTTTCGTCCAGCTCCACCTGCCTGTGAGTGGCCAGGTTAGACCGAATCCCGCCCGGCGCAAGCACGACAACATCAATATTGAATGGCGCCAGCTCGGTGCGCATTGCGTCGGACATGGTGTGCACTGCGGCCTTTGTCGCGCCGTAAAAGCCCACCCACGGGGTTGCTGCGTACCCGGAGACCGATCCAACATTGACAATAAGCCCTCGCCGCTGCTTAATCATCGACGGCGCGACGGCCCTTGCCACACGTGCCACGCCCAGCACGTTAGTGTCAAACGCAGTTTGCGCTTGGCGTAGATCAGTGTCCGTTACCGGGCCGACGCATATCACCCCCGCGTTGTTGACTAGGATATCAATGCGCCCGGCCTCGTCGAGTATCTTTGCAACCGCTGCCTCGGTAGAGTCGTCCCGAGTCACGTCCAGCTCTATGGCCTCGACACCGCGTTCGGCAAGTCCAGTGACTTTGCTGGAGTCGCGGCTCGACGCGTACACCCTGCAGCCGTGCGCTGCCAGCTCCAACGCCAGGTGGTAGCCGATTCCGCCCGTTGAGCAGCCGGTAACCAGCGCAACCCGCGCATTCGAATTCGCATACGCCATTCGACACAAAAATAAGGATACGAAATTACGAGGTTTACCGATTTGACGAAAAGTAGAGGAGAGCCGGTTCACTGGATTGTTCTCACGCAGCCAATGATCACGATCGGCAGGCAATTAGACAACAACGTCATCCCAGAGTAGTCAGGCTGCATATGGCTGCCACCGACACATGTGGGTGCATGTATCCTCTCTCTCTTCAACTTGACTTTATTTCTTTACTCTACCATGCGCGAAACATTGCTGTTTGCGTACCACGGCGTGGCGGTGTACAGCAGCGACATCAAGTCGCTGCGCGAGGGCCACTGGCTCAACGACACAATCTTGGGATTTTACTTTGAATATCTGACCCGCGACATCCTGCGCGGCGACAGCAGCATTGTGCTGCTCAAGCCGGCCGTTGTACAGTTGCTGCAGCAGCAAACCGACTTGAATTCGGTTCTCCAGGCGCTCCCGCCCGACCTGTACAAGCACGAGATTATATTTATGCCGATTGGCAACGGCACACACTGGTCGCTGCTGGTGTATTGCCGGCAGGCATACCCGGCGCCATTCCACTACTTTGACAGCATGGCCAACGCCAACTTTAAGCACGCGCTGGCTGCCAAGCTAAAACTCGAGCAAATTCTGTTTGGGTCCCAGCAGCTGCCCATGGTAACGCATAGTTGCCCGCAGCAGGAGAACTCGTACGACTGCGGCGTATTTGTGGTGCTGTTTGCAGACTTACTGGTGCGGAGGTATGCCGACTTGCGGCTTCCGCCCAAGATGCCGGTGCAGGTAGACATCCCACGGGCAGTTGCAGTCAGCTATCCGGCGCCAGGCACAATCCAGCGGCCAATGTCGCCGTTTGCGCAGGCTGCGGGGGATGGCCCAGGGTTTGACATATTTCAGCCAACGGCATTGCGTGCACCAGTAATTGACCGCACATTTTGGTGGATTGACTATGGCGATTTGTTTAATCCAAACACCGCGCGAACCATGCTGCAACAGCTGGTGAACCAGATGCAATCCTGAATTTAATTTTTAGCGTGTAAAGTTCATAAATCCGGGGGAAAGTCATTTTTTTGTTTCCTCGAAGGCGTATCTACATTCGCGGGCGCAGTAACCACTTTACGCCTGAGAGGGTGCTAGAAATCCAAGACCGGCGGCAAGTAACCAAACTGAAACATCCGGAAGCGCCGCAACTTTTTTGTTCAAGACCGTGAGTTCCACAGAAAAGCCTTAAATATATATAGCAAATATTGCACATGGTTGGAGTTACACTTCTTCTCCCGGTCTGTTTGAAAAAAATTAACCCCTCTGTTTTTCTGCGCTTTCTGGTTTTAATCGCTTGCATTCACAAGTAACTAATAATGAAGTCCTTTTGCACGATTGGTGCGATTGCAGCCGTGCTGGCGAGCACTACGTCGGCGCGGTTCATGACACCCGAGGATATTGACCGCAATGCGGCCGAGGCACGTGGCCACCGCCAGGCCCAATGTGGTGGCCTGCGGCCCGGATCGCTCGAGTACAACCAGTGCATGGCGCACTGGACCGACAACGTACTGAACTGCTACCCCGAGGACCAGCACCTGATCCCGCGCCAGGAGGCCGAGCGCATGTCCGAGGCTGATCACGCCGAAGCATTCCGCGGCGAAGTCAACCGTCTGTCACAGCCCGAGACTGAGCACTACGTGGCTGGCGGCAACCAGCGCTTTGCCGAGCCTCGCCGTGTGCGTCACAATGACGAGCGCATGGTTCCTAATGACGTGGCTGAGGAGCAGCAGCCCGCTCAGGTTGAGCGCACCCAGCCCCGGCGCATGGAGCAGCC
>JANBPA010000161.1:0-27589 GCA_027575275.1 Coemansia sp. RSA 2711
GGTGACTATGGTTTCTAACTGGCCTTTAATAGAAAAATGATGTTACTTAATAAAGTTTGCTAGCCGTGAGCGCTTGCGCATATCACGGAAGTTTGCTGGTGGAAACAGCTGCATTATTCGTTTATGTGCAAGGCGTTTGGTAGCTGACGGCTGGCTGGCTGGTGTGCTACCATTGCTGCGATCTGGGTTGATATTTGCGGCTGGAGAATGGACAGAGTCTGGGTCACCGCTGTTGCTGCTCGGAGTGTCCTGGAGAGCATGAGGCCCGCTGATCAACCGTTGGAGGTTTTCCTCTGCTTGACGGCTTTGCTCTGCCTTGTGCACGCGGTTTCGAAAAAAGTCCTGCTCACGCTTGGGGTACACCGGCGTCTGCTTGTATGTGTGCGGGCTGGGGAACAGCGGGCACTGGTTTGGAATATGATCCGGCCGAGCCGCCACAGGAAGCAGCATGGTCTCCATTGCGTCCGGCGCCTGGTCCGTGCCTTTGCCCTCGGTCGCATTGGGCAGTTGTTCGGACTGCGAGGTGTCCGTCCCGAGCACAGCGTTGTCATCATGGCCCCTTGAGTTTGCTTGCAAGTCATGCGCCGGGCTGCGTGGCTCTGGGGTTTCGGCCGGTTGCATGTGGATACTGCTAAGTTCTGGCGCCTCAAAATCATCGTCCTCATCATCGTCCTCATCATCGTCAAAGGCCCGGCTGTCACTGGCACGTCGAGACTCGTCGCCCATATGCGTACCGAGAGTTCGGCCCGGTGTCTGATCGCTTGCAGAGCCTGCCAGCATAGCCGGCTCGCAGCTATTGTGTTGAGCTGCCACGGGCAGTCTCTGGCGCCTTTGCTGCTCTGCATTATCCAGGTGGTGTTCAACAAGGCTGCGCAGGAGGTCCTCGGCGCGAGTGTCAAAGAAGGCACTAATGTGGTCACTTTGGCGCGTTGTGTTTGGCCCGTGACCGTGCAAGGCACTGGCAACCTGGGTGTGAAGCTGGACAATCGCAGCTTCAACTGGCGGCTGACTGCGCGCCTGGCTTTCCGTATAGCAGTATCTGTCCAGCTGGGACACCGATATCCGCCGCTCTTCAAGTGCGCGCGCAACGTCATTCATATTAGGTCGTGTGCGAGTGGCATGCTCAGCATACGCGTGCACATGCGAAAACATGGTCTGCATATATAGGGCCCCGACGGTGCCAAGAACATCGAGCGCGCTAGCAGTTATTGTGTCGAATTTGGTACCCCGAAGCATTATCGACAGCGCTCGCTTCATGTACTCCTGCCGGGCATGCCCATTGTCACTTCCGTTCATATTCGAATAAACTAAAAGGAAAGGTATATGAATGATAGGCAAGCATGCCAAAAAGGGTTACGAGGAAACCCTATATCGAGGCGTGATGCTCGCGGCCAGTTGTGGGGCCAATCACTGATTCACTGTGCGCAAAACGCATAAGCAGTGATGGCTTTCATTCCTTGCGCTGGATACATCAAAGCGAGGCGAACAAATGCCAGCGTTTTGGCGGGCTCTCGTGTGCACAGTTCCTCGTATGTCTTTTTTGACAGCTCCCACATGACAACACTGCCGTCGGATATGACGGTTGTGCTGTGGTTGCGGCCCGTGATCACGGCAAGCTCGCCCAGTGAGGTTCCAGGAAGGATAGACTCAATTGCTTCTGACTCGCCGTTACCGTTTTCAACAAACACCCGGAGAGTCCCCGACTCGGTGATATACATGGCATCAGCAGCGCTGCCGACACGCCACAAACACTCTTCTGCTGGCAGCTGCTTGCGGACAAAGTGCGGAGCAATGAAGGCAAGGGTCTCGCTGGCCGACTGGCTCGAGTCCAGATCCAAAAATGCCTGGTGCAAAAGGGGAAACGCCGGCGCCAGCTCGCCTGTTTGCGAAGCCGGTGTGTGGTCGTGACTTGCGGGCATTGCCGACTGCGTGGCTTCGGATACCATGGCATGTCGGGGCGAGGATCCGTATACGTCGACTTCGTTGGGCTGCGGAGTCGAGACAATTGAGTAGCTCTGCGGCATCTCGGTGCCTACAAGTGCTGCCTGGTGGAGGTAGTAATACTGAAGCAGCACATTCTCGCACCACTCGAGCGCCTCGTTCAGCGACGGCGAGGTCTGCACATACTCGCACTCGTCATCGCTCCACACGCCGGCCGCACGTAGAGCCCGACCAACCTCGGACACGCGCTCGGCACCACAAATGACCATGTATATCTCGCGCGACTCGAGTAGGCGGCGAATGCGGATGAATGCCTCGGCTGCGCTAAAGTCCATGCCGTTAACCAGCGCAAAGTCCAGAACCAGAAACCGAATCGGGTTTGCATGCCACTGACGCTGCTCCAGCAGATTGCGAATGTAGGCCTCGACGCCGTTAATCGTGCCAAAGAACATAAAGCCTTGTAGCCGCATGACTTGAATCTGCTTGCACACCTCGTCCAAGAACCGCCGTTGGCTGTAGAGTCGCCGCACTGTGCTGCGCACCGCCGAGCCCGTGTACGCCTTGCGTAGCGCTGGGCGGCGGCTATACAGCAGAATAAAGAAGAAGCACGCCATGAGGATCCCAATAAAAATGCCCTCGTTGAACCCGATTGTGGCCATTGCCACCACGATCGCCACAATGGTCGCATATTCGATGCGGTTCACAACCCCGATAGTGTCGAACAGTGACTCCTTCACTAGCTCCAGCCCCAGATGGAAGATTAGCGCACCAACCACCATGGTCGGAATGTAGCCAATGATGGCGGGCCCGGAAAGAAACACGGCCAGCGTGGTTGCACACAGCATCATGCCTGCAAGGTTGCTGCCGCCGCCGGACCGAATAAACAGCACGCTGTTAGAGTACACCAAGTAGTTCTGGAACGAACCCATGCACCCTGATAGCAGATTTGAAATCCCGTGTGCAAGGAGCTCGCGGTTGGTGTCGATCTTGTCGGCGTTTGTTGAAACGGCCAGCGCGGGAACGTTGATGGGCACATGGAGGATGCTGAAGAACGCCAGTCCAAGCATGGTCGGAATGGCCTTCACTACCGCGCGCCAGTCGGTGTTGCCAAAGTCGAATAGCGTGTAAAAGTAGTAAAACGGCACGCTCGAGTCTGGGAGCTCAAACACCCATCCGGTTGCCCGCAGTGTCTCCATGCTCAGCCCAAGTGCAGCCGCCGCAGCGTAGAATATCGCGGGAACAATCATAAAGAAGACCGGAACAAACAGCGGGTGCGTGAAGCGAGCACTGAGGACACGTAGCAGGATTGCCAGGCCCAGGCTGCTGGCCCAAAGTCCAAACGCATTCGGCGCAAACAGCTCGCGCAGAACAGGCCACGACAGGCTCAGCTTGAGTTGGGAGGTAACCTCCATGCCCGTCTGCAGCAGAAAGTAGCCGACGCCGCCGATGCAACCGACCAGAATGTGGCGAGGAAAGAAGTCGACAAGCACACCAATCTTGAGAAAGCCGAGCAAGAAGAACACTAGGCCAGTGATAATCGTACTGGCCGTATACGCTATCATTGTCGTGGCAACGATGCGGTCGGGCTGGCCCATGCCCACGCTCGCCACAACCTTGTTGCAGATTGCGTAAAGGAACGGAATGGCCTCAATGAGCATCGTACCGTTGGCGCCTCGGAATGCGCTGGCGCCGCCAGAGTAGACAAGCTGAGCAATGGCCGTGCTAAGCATGTACATTGAGAACCCGACTGGCCCAAACTTGCTGTAGGCAGGAATCGAGACGGGAAACGCAATCAGTCCGTACGACAGACCATCGAGCAGATTCATGATCAGCCCCAAGACCACAGCGGGGACATACTGCAGTGGCATGATGAGCAGGCTCAGCACCGCGTGGCCACGGCGCTGTAAGTAGCCACTATCTGCACTGGCTGCTGCGGACGTCGAGCATTGCTGTGGGCAAAGCAAGACCGCCTGCTCGTCAGGCAGGCGTGCGTCACCTGGGTGGTGTTTAGACGTATCCGGATGCAAGGGCGGCAGCGGCCGATCCTGCGTCGGCATGTGGCGACCAGTGCTGCCGTAATCCTCCGACTGCGGCGCTGGCTCCTGGCCTGCGCCGTCGGCATGGGCGCCTTTGCGTGCCTTGGCGTTCTTGGGCACGCGCTCGGCGCCGATGTAGCTGTAGTCAAGGCGCGGAAGACCAACACAACTGGGCTCATGCAGGCGGTGCGGGGCCGGCAAGGGCGCCGGCGAGCGCTCGCGCAGCAAGCGCGACAGGTTTCCGGCAGCTGACCCGGCCTCGGCGAGGATCTGGTCAATGGAAGATCTGTCGTCTGTGCTGCTGCGACGGCTGGCATCTGGGCCCAGTCCTGCGCCCTCGTTGCGGCTGCTAGATATGCTGTCGCGCATTCCGGCATGCAGGGCCAGGTTGCTCAGCATCATTGTGCGGTCGCGGATAGAGTCGGGTGTCTGCGAGTAGTTGGCGCTGTGGTTGTCTCCGGCTCGAGAAATTGGCACGGGCACAATGCGTATTGAGCGTGCACCGGCGCTGTGCATTGGATGTAGAAACTCGCTGCGCAACGACGTGCCCAGCTCAATATCACGCTCATGGCTGGGCACACCGGTGGCGGCACCCGCGTTGGCGTTGGCGCTGGAGGCAGGGAACGCCGCAGTCCCCGTTGTGCGGCGGCGGTTGGGAAAGGTCGACATTGTCTGATGCGGCAGGTGTGGCAGGGCAAAGTACTGAAGAGCTGAGCGAGCAAACAAGCGAGCAGCGCCAAGGTTCAGCAGCAGCGACAGCAACAACAGCAGAGAAAAGAAGACAAGAAACCAAAGCCCGAGGAGCAAAGCCGGTCGAGACAGCAAATTATCAAGGCCAGATAATGGAAGACGGCCGAGCGGCACACGTCATCCGGCGCATGTCGAGCCGCGTAAGTTTGGTGCGCATGCATGCTGCCTGCTCTTGCACGCCAAAAAAGCTACCGAGATCGATAGCGGCGAGAGGCATCATCGCCATCCGCCCAGGCGCCCCTGGCATGCTCACACGCGTGATCAGCGTGGATCTGGACTGGGCCCACACATGCGTCCGAGCGGCTGGGCCGCTTGGCCAGCGAGCCCAAGCGCGGTCTACTGCGCAGCCTCGGGGAGGGTGCATTCCTTTATGGGTTGCGTGGCTGTTCCGGTTCCAGGCGCGCGCAGTATGTGGTCCTGTCTCGGGTTCCGCTGTGTCCCCGATGCTCGATGCAGACGCTGCAGCGTGTTGTTTACACTTTGCCCGCTTCAGACGCGCTTGCTTCCTTTGCACATTTTTGCACTCTTTTTCTAATATTGCCGCTTTTGACGCTGTATTGTCCAGCGTCGCATTTTTCTGTACTATTTTGTTTGCATTCGCCAGTTTGACCAGCACCTGAGCGCATGTCGGCAAGGTCTACTGCCAGCGCTCACCCCGGCGAGTTCCGGCCCGAGAAGCTCTTCGGGCAGCTCAAGGCCGAGCAGCAGACGCGCAACCATGACACGGCGACCAGGTTCATAGAGGCAGTGCTTAGAGAGCAGCTCAGTGCCGACACACTCCACGAGAGCCTTCGCGATGGCGTTGTGCTGTGCCGGCTTATAAACACGCTGCGCCCGGGTGCCGTCAAGCGCATAAACACAAAGAGCCTTCCATTCACACAGATGGAAAACATCGGCAACTTCCTTTCAGCAGCGCAGAGCCTGGGACTGGACAGCTCCGACCTGTTCCAGACCGTGGATCTTTACGAAGGCAAAAACATGCCGCGTGTAATCATGACGCTGCTGGCCATTGCCCGCGTGGTGGCGGGGATTCCGCTCAACTCGCACCGCAAGATCAGCGACGCGCACCGCACGCTTGGCGACGGGTGGAACTCGTCCACATTGACCGACCGCGATGGGATGCCACTGGCTACACCGCCAGCCGACTATATTTCAATGCGCAATCAGCCAACACTGGTAAACGCGGCAGAACAAGCCGCCCGCCCAGCCACGGTGGCCGCATGCGAAGCAGTTGGCGGCTCTACATCGCTGCGAACGCGTGGACTGGCATCGCCGCATAGTAGTTTATCGGTTAACAGCTCGCGGCATGAGCGCCGGCGCTCAAAGCGCCGAAGCGCGGCGACACTTTTTACCGCCAACACCGAAAAGGCCGGCCCACTGGCACCAATAGAGGCTGTTGCGTCGGACGAATCTGCTGAGCTTGACTGCGCTGACCTAGCGCCAGTATGTCTGCCCAGCGACAACGGCTACAACAGCAGCGATAGCGCCAGCACGCATGCGACCAAAGAACCTGCCATGCTGGTCACGCCGCCAGCATCTGCCAAGGCGATGCTAAAGAGCCCTGGCGAGGCAAATATAGAAGCAGCGCCTGCACCACGGCCGCAAAAGCGCACACTCACGAAGACGCGGCCCAAGGAGCGGCTGACAGTGTACTCGGAAAGTGCACAGCGACACACAAGCTATCAGCTAGGCAACTGCATTGGACGCGGGCAGTTTGGGGCCGTTTATCGGGCACTGGACCTCGAAACCGGCGAGATGGTGGCAGTCAAGCAGATTCCGCTAGAGGGCCAGGACGCAGACAGCATGGACGATGTAATGCAAGAAGTAGAGTTGCTCAAGTCGCTTTCGAACCCGCGGATTGTGCGCTACTATGGCTTTGTCAAGACCGACACGCACCTCAACCTAGCCATGGAGTACGTTGAAAATGGCTCGCTCAGTGCGACGCTAAAGTCGTTTGGCGCATTCCCCGAGAGACTGGTGCTGGCCTACGTAGTCAAGATTATCGAGGGCCTCGTCTATCTGCACAGCGGCGACGTTGTGCACTGCGATTTGAAGGCATGCAACATTCTGACAACCAAGAATGGCAACACCAAGCTGACCGACTTTGGCGTTTCGCTTAACCTAAAGCTGCGGCGACCCGGCGACGAATCTGTAGTGGCCGGCACGCCGTACTGGATGGCGCCCGAGGTAATTCAGCTCGAGGGCGCCTGCACTGCATCGGATATTTGGAGCCTGGGGTGTACAATCATTGAGCTACTGACCGGCAAGCCGCCATACTCGGGCATGCTGCAGATGGCGGCGCTATATCGCATTGTCGAAGACGAACACCCGCCTATTCCGGACGGCATTTCAGAGGAGCTGAAGGACTTTTTGCTGCAGTGCTTCCGCAAGGATCCCAGCGATCGCCCTACAGCAGTCCAGCTCAAGGAGCACCCATGGACTCTGCAGTACCGCCGCAATCGCAAGGAAATGAAGCTGCTGCGTCGCACCTGTAGCCGAAAGATGTCATCGTACATTGCTCGCAAGCGGACTGCTCGCGACTACCCTGCATTCAACCCAACCCAGCTCAAGCCGATCGTAGCGGCTCAACGCACACCAGAGGGCGCCAATGGTGATGCCGAATCATGGGAGGAAGCCGACGAAGCGCAACGGCTGGGCGAGCCAGTGTGCCAGCAGATAGGTGCTACGCCTGAGCCCGGTACTCCGCCGACGCTGGTTGAATCGCGCCATGCGCGTGACGAACCAGCGCAAGCTGCTGCAGTGGAGGATGAGCCGGACGGTCTGCCGGCCGCAGCGCCTGAGTCGCCTGTTGCGGCCGACGCGTCTGGGGTCCAGAACAACGCACCGAGCGCAATTGCTAGCGGCGAGGACACTGATGCGTCAATTTCGACGTTTGAGGGTCCGCGTCTCAAGCGGCATCGGCTTCGCGCGATCCTCTGCGACACCAACAGCGTGTGTGCAGTCTGCTCGCGCACTCTAAGTGGCACGTTCATTCAGTGCACGTCCTGCAAGATCCGCTGCCACGATGCGTGTACACAGCATCTTCAGCCATGCTCGGCGATGCGCATGTCACGCTTTCTTTATCCAGCCAGCCGCAAGTCGTCAAAGAGGTATGAGAGCAAGGCGCCCAAGCTCCGCCTCCGGCCCGACAGAAAGGGTACGTTGCGTCGTCAGCATGGCCGCTATCCCGCGACACAGGCTGAGATGTCGGCTTCGGCAGCCGATATCTTTGGCAGCACTTGTGGCTCGTATGCTGGCGGCCTGCTGGGATCATCAGACGGGTCTTTACACATGTCAAACTTGCGAGCATCCGTGGCGGATAGCCCGCTAGGCATGGTCAACGACGGATTCGACGGCTTTATCGATGTCGAAACTCCTATGACACGACCGGCGTCGATTGCGGGGGCTACCAGCCTGCCGGTAAACGATGGACAGTCGCCCATGTATGGTTCTGGTCGGCACTGGGCTGATGCAGCTGATCGTCGTTCTATGCACGCTGCAGATTCGGGATGGGAGACTGACGAAACCACTGCGGCCTTTTCGCAGGGCAGTCACTCGTTCAAAGCAGACAAGCGGGCGCGCTCGGGAGTTCTGGTCGCTAGCATCAGCATCCCGCATGCCAAAAATGGCGCCGGACCTTATTCGGCGCCGCTCGCTGCCGGTAGCGCCTCGGCAGCGGCAATGCCAATAGGCGACCGCGGCACCGCGCACGAGCCGCTTTACTACCAGCCGCTAGCCGGCAACTCGGCGCAGGCGCTGCCGCCCCGAGTCGGTTCGATCACGCCACTCTCTCAGCGTACACGGCCGCGGTCAATCCGGCGGATGCGCGCCAACACTGCGTCGCTAGAGTGCCTGTCCGGGCCCGCCGCACTTGCTAGCAGCGGGACGGAGCGTAGCAGCATATCGACGCTGTTCCGGCGCCGGCAACATCCGCTGCGCAGCGGCACGTCGTCGGACTTGCGGGCAGTGGCCGGGTTCAGTCCCGGCGCAGCGCAGCGCGCAAAGCGCACATTTCATGGCAGCGACGCATCCATCGGCGACCTGCAGTCGTGCACGACAAGCGAGCTCTTCTCGCGCAGCGATCTGGGGCTATCCAGCCGCGCAAGCACGCAGTGCTTTTCGGTTGGAGGCAAGTTTGCCGACAGACCTGCGCAGTCAAGGTCCTTCAAGGATTGCATCATCATGTAGTGGCGGCCTTTTTGTCTCCTTCACGCGTAGTTTGTACTTTTTCTCTTTGCAAAAACAAATTTCAGCGGTTACTAACCCAAACACCCCCTTGCCAGCCATACTTGCAGTGCGTGTTGCACCGATTGGACACATGGTGCGCCGCAGGCCCGGCAATGCCGCTCGAAAACGGGCCCGGCGTCCGCGCAATCGGGCAAATCCCCGGGCGAATTTGGACAAGGGTGCTGGCCAAGAAACAGAGAGCACATATAGCACCAGCTCCGACTCTAGTTGTCGGCCGCAGACAGGTATGGTAGATGGTGTTTTGAGACCCGTGGCGTCAGAGCGGACAGAGGCGGCTAACGTAATTCAGCGCTGTGCTGCCATTGAGTTGGAGCGGTGTAGTTGCCACTGCGACACCTACCTGTAGGGAGGATCAGTTGCCAGAGCAGGTGCGGTTTTACAAGGCACCATTCAAAGTGTCCTATTACTCTTCACTTTACCTGCACCGGCGGCTCCAGGCCACGGTTGGGTACGCAATACAGCACCCGCGGACCTTGGCATATTCGGCCGCGCTGGGCGGCGCATATACGGCGCTACACTTTGTCAACGGACCACATGCTCGAGTAAGTTGCAACTGGCAAGCACATAAAAGGGAGCTCGTGAATACAGCAGAGCTAAAACATGCCAGTACTCCCCCCTTTGCTTGCGGCGCAAGCGTAGATGTTCCACGCGCTCGATGCGTGGGTGGGATGGTACGCGTACTGGGTCGCACTGGGTGTGCTGTCGTCGATCGGGCTGGGGGCAGGGCTACACACATTTGTGCTTTTCTTGGGGCCCCATATTGCACGGGTGACTCTGACTGCACACGAATGTGCTAGCATGTCGTTTCCAGTGCGCGGCGCGCGCGCCTTCCAGTGTATCGGCGCCGCTGCAACCGGGCCGACGCCGTTTGTGGCGATCATGCGCAAGGTTATCGCAGAAAGCCTATGCTGGGGCGCAGGAACCGCCATTGGCGAACTGCCGCCATACTTTATTGCCCGTGCAGCATCGGCTGCCGGCAAAGGCGATGCCGAATACCAGCGACTACAGAATAAAGCGACTGCGGGCGGTGCGCTTTCGCTTAAAGATCGTGGGCTGCTGATGATCTACCGGCTGCTCCGGCGATTTGGCTTTTCGGGGATTCTTTTGTTTGCTGCAATTCCCAACCCGCTGTTTGATCTGGCCGGCATAACGTGCGGGCACTTCAAGGTGCCGTTTTGGACGTTCTTTGGAGCGACATTCATTGGCAAATCTGCGATTAAGGCCACCATTCAGACCACGGTAGTCATCACCGCGTTCAGCAAAGAAACAATTACCATGGTGCTGGCCTTCCTGCAGCGTGTCAGTCCCTGGGCACACGACCTGGCCGAGCGCGTGCTGCGTCGGCAGGCGGCCGCCTTCAACGACCCCCACATGCACCGCTCGCACAACGAGGGCCCGGCGCCGCTGTCGCTGCTGGGCTTAGCGTGGAATGCGTGCGTGTCGATAATGCTTATCTACTTTGTGGTCACCACACTAGAGGCGTTTGCGCAGTCGTATTTGGCCGAGGTCAAGAGCTGGGGTCAGCACCAGCTTGCCAGAGTTGCTCGCCCGACAAAGACCAGCGGCGATCAAGCGCAAACCGCGGATCACGCGTCATAGCCGACTCTTTTTTCCCTCTAGAAACTTTTCTTGCACTTTAACGTTTTCTGCACACGCATTTCTCGAGCAGCCGGGGAAGCGGGGCAGAGGCATTTTCATTTGAACCGGGACCTCCCCAGCAATGTCAAAGCTCCCGCGTGCGCCAGGCACGGCTGGCTCTATTCGGCCACCGGCCACAGGAATGACGTTGCCTTCGGGCCTTGGCAACCGCAGCTTCCTTGACGAAGCGCCATCACTGCCTGCATTTACACAGCGCATTCAGTCCAGCGCCCGCCGAGCCACGCTCACGACCGCAACATTTACGCCGCCGCCTGATTCGAGTTCGCTACCACCGCGCTCATCTGGAATTGCCGCGGCACGGGTGGTGGGCGGCGTTGTGAGCCCCTCGCCTAGCGTCAGCAGCGACTCACAGGCGAGCCAGACTCTTCGCACGTCCGCGCCATTGACGTTAAAGGACGGCACTATTGCTCGGACACACGGCCACTCACCCACCAACACAACTGCCACTAGCGCGCTGCCAGCAGGGCAGCCAGTTCGCGCTGGTGGGCTGCGACAGGCACAGCCTGGCAGCCCGCCTCACGTTTCACGGGACCAGGCGCCGGGAGGTCCTGGCCGCAGCGGCCAAGGCCCACGGCCAGGATCGGCGGCAGGGCTGCGCTGCGGAACTACAGTGTTTATACCGACGCAGGCGCTGCGCGGGACGTTGCGGTACCTGGGGCCGATTGACGGAAAGCCGGGGATGTGGGCCGGTGTTGAGCTCGACGAGGCCGGCGCCGGCAAGAACGATGGCACAGTCGCCGGCAAGGCATACTTCTCATGTCCACCCAGCACGGGCATCTTTGTTGCGCCATCAAAGATTGAGCCGGGCGGCATTTCACACAACAGCACTGCGGTAGATAATGGGCCGGTTCTGTCAATATCAACCGTCCTGGCATCTAGCGACAAGCCGCTTCAGGCAAACAAGTCGCTTGGACTCGGCGGTCGTGCGGGGAGCCTCATGGGGACACCGAGCTCAGTTCAGCGAGCGCATGGGCGTCAAGGCAGCCGCTCCCGTATTGTTAGCGATGCGCACTCGACCGGTAGTAGCGGTGTTTCATCGCCGGTAGCTGGTCGGCGCAAAACGCTGACGCGTCCACCGCCAGCAACAATTTCACGCGGCACTAGCCGCACGCGGCCGCTGTCGACGACCGGATCGGCTGCCAGCAATCGCACATCATCCCCGTCGCTATCGCGGCCCAATTCGCGGACGCTAGCGCCAGCTGCTAAAAATCCAGGGGTAGCGGCGCCGACGCCCTCACGTCCGCTATCAACTGCTCGACCACGCGTGTATAGCGGCGCAGCATCGCCCGATTCTCAGTCGGGAGGGCTGGCAGGCAAACGCCGCTCGGGGGTGCTGGCATCGGGACGCGTGGCCGAGGCCACAATCCGGCCAGCGGGTCTCAAACCAAAGCCAAAACTGGCAGCTGACTCTGCAGATCGGCTCCGGCTGCGCATTGACATGCTCGAGGCCGAAAACCGCGTTCTCCGCTTGAAGGGCGAACAGGACAAGGCGCACATTGCCGCCAGCCAGATGCTAGCCAAGGACCTTGCGGCGGCCAATGGATCTGGGTCGCCGTCCGCACGCAGTGGTGCTGCCTCATCCGACTCTAGCCTTCAGCAGCTGTCGGACGCCAGAGGCGCACTGGAGCGAGAGCGAAAGGCAAGCAAGACAAAGATTGATCAGCTTCAGGCTCAGATACGCGAACTCCACGCATGCCGCAGCACTGACGATGCTGCAACGAGCTTGGGTGGCGAGCAAGCAGTCGCAGAACTGCAGATCAAGCTCCGCAATGCCGCCGAGGCACACTCCAAAGAGCTGGAGGTGGCAAGGGCTGCTTACGCAGAGCTTGCAACCAAGCTAGACCAGCGCACGGCAGCAGCCGCAGAGCTTCAGGCAACCGTTGATGCAAAGAGCAGCGAGGTTGATGCGCTGAGCGAGCGCCTCGAGCACAGATCCTCGGAGCTGAAGCGCGCCATGCAGAGGTACCACGAACTAGTTGAAGAGCGCGAGCAGAAGCATGGTGGCGAGCCGCCAGAGGAGCTGGAGCAGATACCGGTGCTGGAAAAGCAGGTGGAGAAGCTGCGTCGGGAGCTGGCGGATAGCGAGTCCCAGCGGCTGACGCTGGCTGCCGATCTGGAGTCGGCGGTTGGCGCGCAGGCAGCCGCCGAGGCTGTGGCCGCCGCTATGCAGTCCAAGGTAGAGCAAGCTGGATTGGCAGCGGCAGGCCACGACCAGGCGCTGACTCTGCTTGCCGACTGCCGCTCATGGAGTTTGCAGCTAATCGAGGCGCTGGCAAAGAGCGCCGGCGATGATGCTAGCGACGACTCGTACAGCGGTGCTGCTGGCAGCGACCCGTTGCAGGTTCTGCCGGGTCTGTTTGAGCAATCACAGCTGCTTGCTACTCGGCTGGCTGATCGCCTCAGCGACGCTACCCAGCGCGCAGCTGCCTTGGCGGCCGACGTGCAGGCAAAGGACGAGGCTATCTCTGGATTGCAAGCTGGAGCTGACACTTGCAGCGGCGCGCAAGCGGGCAGCTCTCAACCAGGCAGGTCCGAGCAGATTGAGGAGCTCGAGCGCCAGAACGCTGCACTTATTGCCGAGCGGGATGAATTTAATCGCGAGAACGGCATGCTAACCGACTATCTGGGTAAGCTCGAATCCGAGTGTAATCGTCTGGTCGATGACATCGAGCAGCTGAACTCTGAGAACCAGAAGCTAGCCGAGGAACTGCGGGTTGCCAGTCTACAAAACAGCACCGTGTCGCTGGACATTGGTGCCCTTGATGGCAACGCTTTTGGCGAAATTCCCGATGCCAGCATGGACGATCTGCGCCAGAGGTACACCCACGAGATGGCGGCGCTGAAACTGCAAATGGACGAGTTGCAGAAGCGCAAGGACAAGGAGATTTCGAGCCTGCAGGACGAAATCGCGTCGCTCGAGGCCATGGTCGAAGACAAGGTATTTGGCGAATCCGACCTGAACGATCAAATCGCATCGCTCACCAGCGAGCTCAACAGGCTGCGGATCGGCCAGGCAAATGCGCCTCGTGCCGGTCCGTCGGCTTCGCCCGCTAGCGCTGATGCCACTGCTGCTGCCGCAGTCGCCGACGACGGTACGGTGTACTGCGAGATATGCGAGTCCAGTGACCACGACATTGCCGACTGCCCCGCGGTTACATCCACTGCGACAATGTTCAAGCAAGAAGCGTCCATCGACTCGTCAAGACCCTATTGCGACAACTGCGAGGTGTTTAGCCACTGGACCGAAAGCTGTCCGCACGGCGACGAGATGTTTTAGGTTAAGCAATTGACAGCTCTTGGTTGATCTGAAAAAAGAAGTGAAAAAAAAACCTAAAGCTTGGTTAGTTACCAACCGCCGCCATTTGCAGGCGGGCGCGAGTAGCTGCTGTCGCGGTCGCGCGAGTAGCCACCTCGGTAGCTACCGCCGCCACCGCCATGCGACGAAGAGCGGGACGAACCGTAGCCCCCGTTGTCGTACCCGCCGCCGCCGCCGTAGCTTCTGGGAGCACCGCCGCCATAGCCACCGCGCCCACCACCGAATCCGCCGCCTCGCCCGCGGCCGCCGCCGAACCGGCCGCGACCTCCGCCACGGCCACCGCCGCCCCAGCGACCACTCCCACCACCGCGGCTACTGTAGCGGGCCATGTCCGCCAGCTGCGGCGGCACGTCCTGCTTGGCCTCTACCAGAATGTGCTGCAGGTCCCTGGACGAGCGCGCGTTCTCAGTCGTAAAAAAGGTGATGGCGGTGCCCGATGCGCCGGCGCGGCCCGTGCGCCCGATGCGGTGAACATAGTCCTCGACGTTGTTCGGAAAGTCGTAGTTGACCACAAACTTGACGTCCTTGATATCTACAGAGTTGGGTGTATGCAGTGTCAGTATCACCAGACCTCACGAACGAATAAAATGGCAGCGCCCATGTGCACTCTGGATCGAGGATGGCAATGGTAAATCCGAGCAGGCTCGCCTCTTCAGGTGGGTTGTCTCCCCTCCCACATCCACGCAACAGGCCGTAGACAGGACGACCGAGGATGCTAGAGAAGAGCTGAAAAGCACGCACCTTACCAAAGAACGCACATCCCCCGGAGTGGAGTATAGGAGCAGGTAGTGCCGCAGCGCCAGCAGATGCCAGTGTCAGCCAGCAGGTCGAGCAGTTGATTCGCAATGGGATGAGGATGTAAGTCGACTTTATCTCATCGCAAACCGCCTGCAAAATTCGCTCGTGTCGTTGTCGTTCCGTAGAGCTGCGCAAACAGGGCGGCACAGAACAACAACGCGCCGCAAGCATAAAACCTGGCACACAAACAAATCGATCCGACACGCCAGTTGCACGCAACGCAAATGAGTCGCAGCAGCAGCATACACACATACACACACACGCGCAATAACAACAAAAACAACAACGACGGCAATGGCCCATTCTTCGCCCCCAGGCAGACAAACTTACCAAGTCCACGCGAGGCAACATCGGTGGCAACCATAATCGGACTTTTTCCCGAGCGGAAGTCTTTGATTACCCAGTCGCGCTCCGACTGCGACTTGTCGCCGTGAATGGCAACGGCAGGCCATCCCTCCTGGCGCAGGTAGCGGGTGATATCGTCGGCGTTGCGCTTGGTCGCCGAAAAGATGATGGTCTTGTTGTCGCGCTGGCTCATGATCTTGTCCAGATGGCGCGTCAGACGATGGCGCTTGTCCTCTTCTGGGATAACCTCGACAATCTGCTTGATATGGTGTGACGCGGCTAGATCAAGCGAGCCGATGTTGACCTGGATATAGTCGTTCAAAAAGTCATGAGCCAGCTGCTGAACATCCTTGGGCCAAGTTGCCGACCACATCAGCGTCTGTCTATCCGGACGGATTTGGTCAACAATCTTGCGGATCTGCGGTTCAAATCCCATGTCGAGCATGCGGTCGGCCTCGTCAAGCACCAGATAGGTGACACGGCGCAGATTGGTGGCGCCCGACTGGAGCATGTCGATAAGGCGTCCGGGAGTGGCAATGCAAATCTCCACGCCGCGCCTCAGGTCGCGGGCCTGCGGGCCACGCGACGTACCGCCGTACACGCACGTATTGCGGATACGCGAGTTGGCGCCATACTTGTTGCACTCGGTTTGGATCTGGACAGCCAGCTCGCGTGTTGGCGCAAGAATGAGAACAATAGGGCCATCGCCAGGCTGCAGCAGCGGCTGAGCATTGATATGAACGATGCCGGGCAGCGTGTAGGCAAGCGTCTTGCCCGAGCCAGTAGAGGCAATGCCTACCATGTCGCGACCGGACAGTGCCATTGGCCAGCCCTGCGACTGAATCGGGGTGGGGCTTTCAAACCCGAGCTTGGCAATTTCGGTCATTACCGAGGAAGGAAAGGTGGCCTCGGAAAACGAGGTGATGGGCTTGGGGATGCTGTCGCCAGTGACAGTCATTTCGTGCTGGCGACGGTAGTCATCCACCTCCTGCTGCGAGCGAGCAGCTACCGACTCGCACTCGACGTAAAAGTTCTTTTCAAACTTGGGGAGCGAGACTGAGTCCCAGTTGGGTTTGATCAGCTCCTGCGGCGCGCTGCGTCCAAAGCGGCCGCCTCCACCGTATCCGCCGCCGTACCCTCCGCCGCCGCCAAACCCTCCACCATGGTCGTACCCACCGCGAGAGCCGCCGTCGCGGCCATATCCGCCACGTCCGCCGTATCCACCGCCGCCATAGTCGTCGCGACCATACTCCTTGCGATCGCGCCGGCTACCCTCGTCGTACGAGCGGTAGCTGCCACGGTCGCTGCGAGAATAGTCCGCCGAAGGACGGCTGCTCCAGCTGTCTTGGCCGTGGCCGTTAGACGGCGGCGGCGGCGGAGGAGCCGGTGCCCACTCGCTAGCATTGCCGCCAGAAGTAGCCCACCCGTCAGACATTAGAAGTACTTGGAGTTAAGTGTATGCGCCTCGTTTCCCGCAGAGGACGTAGAACTAGGTGTCGTGCTGGAAGGGTGTGGCCCAAAAGTAGAGTCGCGTGTCTCCTTGGGCAGGTTCTTTCGGCTCAAGCGTTGAATCCAAGCGTTAGTTGCAAATACACGCCTAGACCTGAAAAGTGCTCGAATTTGAACGTTCTCTTGCGAAGCAAAATTGAGAAAAGCGGAAGAGAGAGAAGTGTTTGGAATTTTTTCCGTGTCCGGTACTAACTTTTGCGCGAAAATTTTCCTGATGCCGGCTCGGGCGGCTCGGCCCGGTCTGGCGGCTCAGCACTGCCTGCGCAAAAAAGCGCTTTACACCGCCCACGTCAGCCCGCGAGAGGGGAAGGGTTTCTTTGACAACGCCTTTTCCTCCTTTTGCTTCTGTACTCTATTCTTTGGCACTTTTCCCGAAACTGCTGGCAACGCGCGCGAATTTCCACCCTTAGAGCAGCACGCATTGGCATTTTAGCCTGATAAGTCAACCACAATGAGCAGCAAGGACGAGATGGAGGTCGATTCGCCCGGCGTGCTGGCCACAACCGACAAGCCCACGGCTACCACCAAGCCCGAGCAGGCCAAGCGGCCGCGCATGGTGATCAAGCGGTGGGCCGCAGTAGCGCTGTGGGCATGGGATATGGAGACCGATGTGTGCGCTATCTGCCGTAACAACAACATGGAGCTGTGTATTGACTGCCAGGCCGATCAGGGATCCAAGAGCGCTGACGACTGCACGCTTGCGTGGGGCACCTGCAACCACGCGTTCCACAACCACTGCATTATGCGCTGGCTGAATAGCCGGCAGACGTGCCCGCTCGACAACCGTACGTGGGAAACTCAGAAGCTTGGGCGCTAGGACGGCAATCTGCTTGGCGACGCCGTGCCGCTTTGGGCGTGCGTTATTAATAAAAATATATTATGGAAACAGCGGCACTAATGAAACATGGCGGGCTAGGTGAGGTCCTCTTCGGCCTCGACGACCTGGCGCTTGATGCGCAGCAACAGCGTGGTCTTCCAGTTGTCGAGCTGGCACACGCGATCGTAGTCTGCGACATGATCGGTGAACGCCTGCAGGTCGTTGTTCTGGATGTCTCCGACAATGTTGTCGAGAAAGCCGCACTCGCGCGTCTTGGCGAAGCCGGGATCCAGGTCCTGGTAGCGCTTCAGGGCCTCGGCCGCGCCGATGCTGTCGGGGATGGCCAGCCGACACAGCGCCGCCTTGAGGAAGTAATCCTTCACGGACCATTTTGTCAGCGAGTCGTCGATAGAGCCCTCGGCGATACCCTCAAAGAGCTCCACTGCGTGGGTGTAGTTCTCGAGCTGGGCTGCCAGCGACGCTGCCTTAACCAGACAGCCGTTGGCCAGCGCAGTCGAATCGTCGTCAGCGTACCACTGCGCTGCCTGCTCGTATGCGTGCATGGCATGCTCGATTTTCGACAGCTCCTCGCAGAGGCTCCCTATTTCCTTCTCGTGCGCGGCAGCGATGCGGAAGCGCCCGTCTTCTTTAAGAATGGAGACGGCCCGCGTCAGCGCATCGACGGCCTGCTCGGGATGTATCTTCTTGAACGCCTTTGCCGCGGCAATAAAGCGCTGGGCGGCGTCGTGGGCGTCCTTCAGCTGCAGGCTCATTTGCGCGGCCTTGAGCATCGCCTCGCCGGCCTCGCGCATCTGACGCGAGAGCTTGAATTGATTGGACGCCTGCTCGTACAGCTCGCCGGCCTCATCGTACTTTGGTCCGGTGAACCAGCCATTCTGTGTGGCCTTTTTGTCGGCGCTTTGCAGCAGCTCCAGCGCCTTCTGGCTTGACATTGTGCTGGTTCTTTGTGGATGCAAAATGAGAAGCTATGTAAAGAACCCAAATCAAAAATATGCGGCAATCTGGCAAATACAGAGCCAAAAAAGAGAAAGTGCTCGGGAGCTGGAAAGGCCACGCCCAACTTCACTGCAACTACGAAGGCCCTTTCCGTCTTTTCTTCTCTACACAATTGCGAATTTATTTCATCTCTCCCCCCTGAACACTGACGGCAGGGCGACTACAAGCTCGTTATCGAGAAAAAGGTTCGATTATCTCTCCGAACCCCCGTGGTAGCATTGCGCCCGACTTGCTTGCTCAACCGTGCTGGTTTGGATTGGCTGTAGACAGTATCCATTACGTTTGTAAACGCCGATTTGGCAACCGATTGCAAGAGCCTGGACAGATGGGAATCCCAAAGTTCTTCCGCTGGCTCAGCGGGCGGTACCCGCTGGTGTGCGAGCGCGTCAGCGACGACAACATTCCCGAGTTTGATAACCTGTACCTGGATATGAACGGCATTATCCATAACTGCACGCACCCCAAGGACGGCGAGGCGCCCGCGCCGGCGACCGACGAGGAGCGCTTCTTGTCGATTTTCTACTACATCGACTTCCTGTTCAACAAGATCCGGCCGCGCAAGGTGTTTTTCTTGGGCATTGACGGCGTCGCGCCACGCGCCAAGATGAACGAGCAGCGCGCGCGCCGGTTCCGCACCGCCAAGGAGCTGGAGGAGCAGCATGCCAAGGAGCTGCAGCAGCGCCGCGCCAACGGCGAGGTCATTCGTGCCGAAGACGCCGAGTATAGCGACGCGTTCGATCCGACGTGCATCACGCCAGGCACCGAGTTCATGGACAAGCTGACCGAGGCTCTGCGCTACTACATCAACAAGCGCGTGTCCGAGGACGCTGACTGGCGCAAGCCCAAGATTATCCTCAGCGCGCCCAACGTGCCCGGCGAGGGCGAACACAAGATCATGGACTACATTCGCTTCACGCGCGCGCAGCCTGGCTACCGTCCAAACACGCGCCACTGTCTGTACGGTCTTGACGCGGACCTGATTATGCTGGGTCTGTTGAGCCATGAGCCGCACTTTTCGCTGCTGCGTGAGGAGGTCGTGTTTGGTCCACGCGCGCGCAATGCCGGCGCGTCGGCTGATCCGGCCATGCAGTCTTTCTATCTACTGCACATCTCGATTCTGCGCGATTATCTGGACCACGAGTTTAGTGGGCTAAAGACGGCACTGGGCTGCTCGCCGCAGTACGCTGCGATGGAGCAGGGCCACCCAGCTGCTGCACCGTCTGCCAGCACTGAGGCTGACCCGAACGCCTTCGACCTGGAGCGCATTATCGACGACTATGTGCTGATGATTATGCTCGTCGGCAACGATTTTCTGCCCAACCTGCCCAAGCTTTCGATCAATGGCGGTGCGTTGAACTTTATGTTTGCCACGTACGCACGCATCCGTCCTATGCTTGGCGGCTATCTTCACGACAATGGCAAGCTCAACCTGTCGCGTCTACAGGTGTTTTTGCGCAAAATCGCCCGTTTCGAGGTCGACACGTTCAAGCTGGAGGTCGCCAATCACCAGTGGTACCAGGTGTACAAACACAAGGCAATGTTGCGCGGCGAAACGCCCGACGAGTCCAGCGTCGTGTCTGACTCCACCACGGGCCATTCAGACGCCCGCAAGCGGAGAAGAAACCGTGGCCGCGCCCACGACGAAGAGGTGGGCTTTGGCGACGAAAGCGCGTTCGATCTCCCTGACGGCTTCTACTCAGCGCTTGGTGAGGCTACCATTCCGATTCAGGGCAACCGATTGGTGCTCTCGCGTAGCCAGCAAAGCCTGATTGACCTCATCCGCAAATTTGCTATCCGCGCCCTACCCAAGGCCGCGGCTGCCGGGCACAAGGTTCAGATGCAGTTTTTGCCTGGTCCGGCGACGCCGCTTGACAGTCTCATCGTCAGCAAGGCCGCCGAGCTACTGGACATCCATGTGGGACGTGAGTACGCTCATGACGGGCTGATGACGCTCTACGTTGCCGCGGGCTCTTCCAAAGCACTGGCCCGACTTGAGCTGGAAGACAGCGAATCTGGCGCCAACGACTTGGATCCGTTTGGCACTTCGGGCTTTTTTGGTAGCGCTCCGGCATACCAGCCTCTGGATGCGCTTGAGGACGCCAGCATCGGCGAGGAGAGCGACGGTGCGGCCGAAACTGGAGACGACCAGCGAGCAGTACCGGACTTTGTCCGGAGCGTTGGCGATCCCAGCGACGCAGCTGCGGTGGCGGCATATGTCGACAAGTGCCTGCGCGAGTTCAACGATGTTCTAGTGGTGCCAGACGCTGAGCTGGACTTGTACACGCAGCGTGGCGATGCCAGCGACTTTTGGCAGCGGTTTGAAATCTGGAAGGCCGGGTATTACAAGACCAAGATCGACGCTGACTACGACGTGCCCGACGTGACCAAGGACGAGCCAGACAGCAGCGCTGATGGGGCTGCCTCGGGTCAGGCGTTCCGCTCGCCACCGGCACCAGTGCTGCCGCTATGCCGCAGCTACATTGGAACGCTGCAGTGGGTGCTGCAGTACTACTACCATGGCTGCCAGTCGTGGTCCTGGTACTATCCGTTCCATTATGCGCCGTGCATTAGCGATCTGTGCGCGGACCTGGAATCGTACGCAGTCGACAGCTTCCCCGATGACGTACCATATACGCCCTATGAACAACTAATGTGCGTTCTGCCGCCCTACAGCCGCAAGCTGCTTCCGCCGGCCCTGCGTCCACTTATGGTTGACATCCACAGCCCGATTCGTGATTTGTTCCCAACGTTCTTCACCGTGGACATGAACGGCAAAAAGATGCCGTGGGAGGCGGTAGTGTTGATCGACTTTGTTGACATTGACCGCATTCGTGCGGCGATGGCGCCAAAGCTGGTCGGGCTGTCCGAAGACGAGCAGCGCCGCAACGCTCGAGGTAAGAATATGGCGTACTCGTATGCACCGATTGACGTCGAGGACGATGCGGCCGAGGCGCCCGAGTACACAGCGCCAAGCAGCCTCAAGTTCCCGACGATTCGCCCGCTAAAGTGCCAGGGTATTATTTACATTATGCCGTCGCTGAAGGCGGCGCGGGGCGTCGAGTTGCAGCTAGTTCGAGGACTGGTCGCCGGTGCAGTGTGCCGGGACAAGATGCGACCCGGGTTTCCGTCTCTGTTTACAACGCCGCACACGGCGCGGCTGGCCTTTAACCGAACCGAAGTCTTTGGATCACCAAGTCGCGACGAGACCATGATGCTGGATATCCAGCCCAACAGCCTGGAGGCAAAGAACTCCACAACCGAGATTGCGCAGGAGCTGCTCAACGGCAAGCACACCCGAGGCATCTATCGCCCGCGACGCCTGTTTGTGGCCTGGCCATACCTGAAGGATGCGGTGCTCGTGGGCGTATCCGATGAGCATGGCGTGTACACGATCGACGCCGGCGGTTCTAGCATCATCCACGTTCAGTATCGCGATGGCGCCGAGCGCCAGGTGTGGGCAAAACTGTACATGGACGCAATCCATCGGGCGAAGCGGGAGTTTGGCGTACTTCTCCCCGAGCGTCAGCGAGTGCTTTTGCACGTGCTGCCGCTGCGGGGACTCCAGCTATATCCCGACGGGTCTCTGGCGCGCGACTATGGCTTCTTGGCCACGGAACACAGCAACACCTCGCAGCCCTGGGCTAGCGTGAGTGCCTGGACCGATCTGGGCGTGTACAGCTACCCGGCTGGCCTGGTGCAGCCAGATCTAAGCGGCAGCTGGGTAAATAATCCTCGGTTTGCAGAGCACGAGGCGATCCCGTTGGAGAAGGCATTTCCCGCCGACAGCCGCGTGTTCTTCCTGGGCCGCACGCCGCTGTATGGGTCGCCAGGAAAGGTTGTCGGCCACGCCCGCGATTCCGACGGCACCGTGGTTGGTATAGACATGCAGCTTCAGGCCAACGTCAACCCTGGCGCAAGCAAACTGGAAAATTTCTTGGGCGTCAATGCGCTGATGCGCTATGCGCGCGCCGGGCGCGAGGTGTATAAGCCGTCATACGTTGTTGCGCGGCAGGTGGGCTGTTCACCGCTGTTGCTGTCGCGCATCACGTCCCGGATGGTCATCACCGACGAATCTAGGGCCGGCGACGCAGTGCGAATCCCGATCGGGCTGGATCTCAAGTTTGAGGCTAAGCGTCTGAAGGTGGCCGGATACTCGCGGCGTGCGCCCAACGGCTGGCAGTTCTCGGACCGCGCCATTGCTCTGATTTCGCAGTATAGAGCAGCATTCCCAGATATGTTTGCGCGCCTGGAACTTGCCGTCAAAAGCGACGCAATTCCCACTGCAGCCGAGTGCTTTGTTCCCCCGCCGGACACTGCAAGCGAGGGCGCTGCTGCGGCCCACATAACCAGCGAGGTCAAGCGCCTGAAGGAATGGATGAAAGCGAATGTTGACCGCAACAGCATGGCGCCGGTGCCGATCGAATCCGAAATCCTTTCCAACGGCCAGGTCGAGGCGCTTGTCGAGGCGTGTGCGGCGACGGCCCCCGCGGCAAAAAAGCACGTTATTGTTCATGGGGTGCGACGCGAGGCCGCACTGCGGCCTGCCGATTCACAGTACTTGCTAACAGCGCAGTCGCTAACGGTTGGCCACCGCGTTGTGTACGTAGCCGATCGCAGCGGCAGCGTGCCGCTGGGAGCAAAGGGCTACGTTGTCGGCATCCACGCCAAGGAACACGCACAGAAGAGCCACCACGGCAGCAACCGCCACATGGAGCGTTTGCGCCAGGAGGGCGTACCCGCCGACATGATCCGCATGGTCGAAGTGCTTCTCGATAAGCCGTTTATCGACGGCACCACCCTGGACGGCAAGTGTCCACCGTATCGCGGCGTCTTGGCGCGTCCGCACCAAGTTCTCGACCTGACCAGCTGGGGGCTGGGCCAAAGCGTGTCGGCTCGTCCATCGGCAGCACCGCGTGTCGTAGATACGATTCGCCCGGCGCCCGACGCCGGCAAGCAGAAGCACGGCCGCGCATCTGGGACCACGGCTGGTGTCGCCGCAAAGGCACGCACGCTGCTGACCCGGCCCACAGGCGCAGGAGCTGCTGGCTCTCACGATGGGTCTGGCATGGCGGTCATAAGCGTGCCCGAGCCGACACCAGCGCCTTGGATTGATCGCAGACCAGCGCCTGCCAGTCAGACGACGGCCCAAGACAGAGAGCATGCATCAAAAATCATTTCTCAGCTCACTAGCGGCATGGCGAGCATGCAACTGGGTGCGGCGCCCGGCACCAAGAAGAGCGAAAAGACCCATGCGCAGAACATTATCAGCACGCTGCTTGCCGGGCCGCAGGGCGCTGCTCCGGCCAAAGCACCTGCCAAGGTGTCGGTTCTGCGCACGCACCCGCCGGTGGCTGGCCAGTATCCGCTGGTCATCGAGGACGAATATCTGAGCGACAGCCTTGATGAGGATGACCACAGCCAAGCCCCCAGCGCCAACCTAGCCGGCACGTCGAGCCAGCCGCGCCACGCCCAGGTGTATTTCGACTACAACAACTTGAGCCGGGGCGGAGGCCGGGGTCGAGCCCGCGGCGGCCGGGGCCGAGGATCGAGAGGCGGGGCTGCGAGTCGGGTCAGTTCCAGTGACCCCGCAGCCGCAGAACCGGGCTCGGGCGCAGCACCTGTACGAGCACGCGGACGCGGCCGGGGCCGTGGTGGCCGGGGCCATCGCGGCCGCGGTTTGGGCATGCCGTGACTTGATTGATTGCTCACAAAGTGATGATTCACCACTGATCAAGCCTAAAGAAAAAGATCGATTGGCTCCCTTATGCTGCTGCTTTCTCTTCACTCAGTTTGCAATTTTTTCAGTTAATAATTCCGAGTTTGTTTTTGACTGAATCCAACTATGGCTATCGAGGAAACTCAGAACGCGACGGGCCATGCCAGCACTACCGAGGCAGCACCGGCCGGCAATGCTCCAAAGAGCAAGAACGAGGCCAAGAACGAGGCCAAACGCAAGGCAAAGATGGAAAAGTTCCTCGCCAAACAGGCAGCGCAGGAGGCAAAGGCCACTGAGAGCGCAGGCAAGCCCAAGGAGAAGAAGAAGCCAAAGGAGAAGAAGGCCAAGAGTGCGCCCAAGGCACCGTTTGTCAATACGACGCCGGATGGCGAGAAGAAGGATATGACCCAGCCAATGGCCGCCAGCTACGACCCGGCGGCGGTCGAGGCGGCGTGGTATTCGTGGTGGGAAAAGCAGGACTTCTTTAAGCCGCATCCTGACGGTGGCGAGACCAATCCGAAGGGCAAGTTTATCATGACCGCGCCGCCGCCAAACATCACCGGCAAGCTCCACATTGGCCACGCGATGTTTATTGCGATTCAGGATGCGCTGGTGCGCTGGAACCGCATGCGGGGCATCACGACGCTGTTTGTGCCGGGCACTGACCACGCGGGCATCTCGGCGCAGGCGGTCGTTGAGAACCAGCTCTGGAGGCGGTACGGAAAGACGCGGCACGACTATGGGCGCGAGGCGCTGGTCGAGATGGTGTGGGACTGGAAGCGCGAGTATGGTCACATTATCATGAACCAGATGCGGCGCCTGGGAACCTCGTACGACTGGAGCCGCGAGCGCTTCACCTTGGATGAGATGATGACGCGGGCTACTTACGAGACGTTTGTGCGCCTGTTTGACGAAGGCATCATTTACCGCTCCAACCGCCTGGTCAACTGGTGCCACCACCTGAACACGTCGCTGTCCAACCTGGAGGTTGAGAAGAAGGAGCTGACTGGCCGTACGCTGATGTCGATCCCGGGCTACCCGCCAGAGGAAAAGTTTGAATTCGGCGTGCTGGTTCACTTTGAGTACGAGATCGAAGGCTCCGACGAGCGTGTTACCGTGGCAACCACGCGTATTGAGACCATGCTTGGCGACACGGCTATTGCCGTTCACCCCGACGACCCACGCTACACGCACCTCCATGGAAAGTATGCGCGTCACCCATTTGTCGACCGACGCATCCCGATTGTCGCTGATTCCGTGGCCGTCGATATGGAGTTTGGAACCGGCGCGGTGAAGATGACTCCGGCCCACGACCTAAACGACTACGAGGTGGGCAAGCGGCATAATCTGGAGTTTATCAATCTGCTCAACGACGACGGGACGTTCAACGAGAATGCCGGGCCGTACTGCGGAATGCGTCGCTTCCATGTCCGCAAGCAGATTGTCGAGGATCTCAAGGCCAAGGGTCTATACGTGGACACTACCGCCAACCCAATGGAGGTGCCTGTCTGCATCAAGTCTGGCGACGTGATTGAGCCGCTAATGAAGCCGCAGTGGTGGGTGCGGATCCAGCCGCTGGCCGACCCGGCGCTGGAGGCAGTGCGCGACGGTCGCCTCGAGATTACGCCTGCTGCTGCCGAAAAGGACTGGTTCCATAAGCTGGGCAAGTACCAGGACTGGTGTCTCTCGCGTCAGCTGTGGTGGGGCCACCGCATCCCTGCCTACTTTGTGCACATTGCCGGCCAGGAGAACGACTCCAGCGACATTGCGCACTGGGTTGTCGGCCGTGACGAGGCTGAAGCACGCCAGCGCGCTGAGCAAAAGTTCCCCGGCGTTGCCTTTGAGCTGGAGCAGGACTCTGACGTTCTGGACACGTGGTTCTCGTCGGGACTGTGGCCGTTCGCTGTGATGGGCTGGCCCGAGAAGACTGAGGATATGGAAAAATACTACCCGACGTCTTTGCTCGAGACTGGCAACGACATTCTGTTCTTTTGGGTCGCGCGGATGGTCATGCTGGGCATGCACCTCACTGGCAAGGTTCCATTCTCCAAGGTCTTCTGCCACGCCATGGTCCGTGATGCTATGGGTCGGAAGATGTCCAAGTCGCTAGGCAACGTGGTTGATCCGATTGACGTTATTGACGGCATTTCCCTGGCTGACCTGCACGCCAAGCTTGCGAGCGGCAACCTGGACCCCCGCGAAGTTGAGACGGCCACCGAGTGCCAGACTCGGGACTTCCCTAACGGCATCCCCGAGTGCGGCACCGATGCGCTGCGGTTTACGCTTTGCGCCTACACGTCAGGTGGAAGCAATGTCAACCTGGACATCATGCATGTGGACGGCTACCGAAAGTTCTGTAACAAGCTCTGGAATGCCACTCGCTTTGCGCTGATGAAGCTGGGCGACGACTTTGTGCCGCTGGCTGAGGCCAAGCTAACGGGTCGCGAGTCTCTGGCCGAGCGCTGGATTCTGCACAAGCTGAATACGGCTGCACGCGACATCGATGCGGCATTGACGAGTATGAACTTCATGGCTGCAACCAGCACCGTGCACATGTTCTGGCTTTACGACCTGTGCGATGTCTTCATCGAGTACATCAAGCCCATTACTGCGCCGGACGCCGACCCCGAGGCGCGCAGCTCGGCCCAGCAGACGCTGTACACCTGTTTGGATCAGGCGCTGCGGATGTTGCACCCGTTTATGCCATTTGTCACCGAGGAACTGTGGCAGCGCTTGCCGCGGCGCGCCGGCGAGCCCACCCCCTCGATCTGCGTCGCAGCCTACCCAGAGCACTGTAGCGACTACGAGGACAGCCAAGCTGTGACCGACTTCAAGCTTGTCATGGACATTGCCGCTGCCGGCCGTTCGCTCACGAGCGCGTACAATATCCTGGTGGGTTCGGAGTTCTACATTACCAACTCCAGTGATGCGAGCCATGCATTGAACTCGTCGTTGGCGGACGGCATTTCTACCATGATCTCGGGCTGCCAGCGCCTGGTCGTGCTTCGGCCTGGCGAGGCGGTCCCGGCTGGCTGTGCGGTGGCGTCTATCAACGACGAAACCGCCATACATCTGCTTATTCGTGGCAAGGTCGATATTGATCAGGAAATTGTCAAGCTTGAAGACAAGGTTGCCAAGGCAACCCAGCTCAGAGATGGCGTTGTGAAGAAGACGCAGGTGCCGAAGTATGCCACCGCTGTCCCTGAAAACGTGCGCACGGCTAACGCGACCAAGATCAGCAACTATGATGCCGAGATCGAGGCGCTTCAGACTGCTATCAAGAAATTCCTGGTGTTGAAGGACGGCGAGTAAAGCCTATTAGTTTTGTTTTAATGGAGCCGACAATAATTAAATTAAAATTCGTCAGCAATGACATGAATGCCGCGTCAGCAACAACCACGCTCTCTACTTTCCCTCACCAGTAAACATGCATCTAT